>SEYY01024154.1:40000-57500 GCA_009176605.1 Armadillidium nasatum | reverse complement strand
ATGAACGGTAGCCGTCTACAACAGCTGCTATAGAACGACCAGAAAGGAAATCAAGGAGAAAGCAACAGAGAGAAGGATAGATTATGAAAGAGGAAAGTTTGGATATCAAAGCTTTGTACCAGATTGTATCGAAAGCTTTCGAAATGCCCAGCGCAACTGCAAAAGATTCGCCGAAATCCCGAAGAGCGAAGGACCAAAAGTCAGAGAGAAGGGAAAGAAGCTCACCTGTAAAGCGTTTCTTACGAAAGCCATACTGGCGATCAGAGATAATACATATATATATATATATATATATATATATATATATATATATATATATATATATATATATATATATATATATATATATATATATATATATATATATATATATATATATATATATATATATATATATATATATATATATATATATATATATATATATATATATATATATATATATATATATATATATATATATATATATATATATATATATATATATATATATTAGAGGGTTGAGAGGGGTTCCCCTTTTTCAGCACAGGTTGAATAAGAGCATGTTTTCAGCATAAGGGAAGGTTGAAGAAGAAAGACAAGACGAAATAGTTTACCAAGGCAGGATGCCAGTTGTAAAGCACAAGTTTTGTGAAGAAATATATATATATATATATATATATATATATATATATATATATATATATATATATATATATATATATATATATATATATATATATATTATATATATATATATATATATATATATATATATATATATTCTGCTCAGAGCAGAAATAACGTCTTTAGAAGAAAATTTTATATATATATATATATATATATATATATATATATATATATATATATATATATATATATATATATATATATATATATATATATATATATATATATATATATATATATATATATATATATATATATATATATATATATATATATATATATATATATATATATATATATATATATATATATATATATATATATATATATATATATATATATATATATATATATATATATATATATATATATATATATATATATATATATAATATATATATATATATATTATATATTATATATATATTATATATTTATATATATATATATATATATATATATATATATATATATATATATATATATATATATATATATATATATATATATATATATATATATATATATATATATATATATATATATATATATATATATATATATATATATATATATATATATATATATATATATATATATATATATATATATATATATATATATATATATATATATATATATATATATATATATATATATATATATATATATATATATATATATATATATATATATATATATATATATATATATATATATATATATATATACAGTGAAAGAAGTTGAATTAGGATAAGTAATCACCGCTTAGAGCAGAAAATACTCATTGAAATCAATAAAGAAAAAGGGCTTTGATCCTTGCGTAATCTTCGGAAAATATTTAAGACAAAGAGCAGCTTTGAATCTTCATATAATGACTCTTCATTCAAGGTTCATTTGAGCTGAAGATAAATAAAAAATGAAAGGAAGTTGGAAATATGCAGAAAATTTGGTTTTCTGCCTTTTGAACTAAGATTTATATATATATATATATATATATATATATATATATATATATATATATATATATATATATATATATATATATATATATATATATATATATATATATATATATATATATATATATATATATATATATATATATATATATATATATATATATATATATATATATATATATATATATATATATATATATATATATATATATATATATATATATATATATATATATATATATATATATATATATATATATATATATATATATATATATATATATATATATATATATATATATATATATATATATATATATATATATATATATATATATATATATATATACTACTCAGCAAAATTAACGCACCAATTAAACGAAGGAACATATGTAAATATTGAAACATGAAGAGTTATAATAATGTTAATATAAAGAACCTGGCTATACATATAGGAGGGAATGTTATGACGTGCCGTTGAAGCCCTCAGGGATCGGGTACACTGTTCCATATGTCGAGGGAGCAGTACTGCCAGGTGATAGGGGCATTCTGGGTGCCTCTTTATTTACGAACTGTGTTCCTCAGTACCTTGTGTGATCTCTCTGGCCCAGATGGCAGCTTGACAACGCCGATGCATACTGGAGACAATGTCTTGTATGGCATTCTGTGGGAGCTCCTCCTAAAATTTTGCAACCGTCTGGCGCAGATCAGTAAGACTTTGTTGCGGGTGCTCTAGCCGTCGCAGTCGCTTTTTCAATTTGTCCTAGACATGCTCAATGGGGTTGAGGTCCGGACTGTACCAGGTCCAGTCTACCGTTCGAATCGGGACCGTCTGGAGGTAGTCGGAAACTCACCTTGCAGTGTGCGCCCTGGCTTTGTCCTGCATGAGGACAAAGGTTTCACCTGCTTATGGGGCAAAATGTAGAACGTATGGTTCCAATATGTCCGTGATGTATCGTGGGACTATTAGGGACCCTCCATCGAACACGTGAAATTCCGTACGCATCGTGAACAATATTTCTCCCCACACCATTACCGACCCACTACAGTAGGATGGTATCTGGTGCATAGTGCATGTCTCGAATCTCTCATTATATAGCCGGTAGATTCAAGAACGTCTGTCAGAAGTGGACAGACTAAAGCTGGATTCGTCCGTTAAGAGAACATCAGCTCAATCCTCCAGCCGCCAATGCAGGTTTTGGGGAGCAAAACACCTCACTCTACGGTTGTCCCTGGTGAGAGGGGAGGCTCTTTAGTGGCCTTGCGTGGCCTGTACCCATGTTCTGCTAGGCGTAGGTAAGTAGTATCCATGCTCTCAAAGGTACTATACACAATCTGTAACTGGGTCTAATGGTCACTTGGTATGACATGACTGTCACTGCATACCCTCAGCGGTAGATATCAGTCTTCGACGGCCGTTGTTGTACGTGGACTGTCTTGGCTAGCCCGCCTGGCGTAGTCGTGTGTCGCTTCGTACCTTTGTATCATCCTTACAATGGTGGTATTGGCCACCCCAAATCGTCGGTTCAGTTCGCGTTTCCCGTACTCTTCTGATTTCAGTGAAGTGATTGCTTCACACATTTTGCCTTTCAAACAACGCCGAACCCTCTCCATAGCCCTTGCACATCGGTTAACGATGGAAATGTTTTGAAGGCCACCGTACATTTATCGTAACCTATTCAGACACGTGATGTAGCGATTTGTTTGGTTCGTCCTTTTTCGTTTAACGTGGATATCGCAATACAGGCGCACCCAGTGCTGCTAACCTGCAATGTGTGGATAGGTTCCGGTACAAACCTAAACAGACTGGCACACACTATGACCTACATGCCAGCCTGCCGCACCTCTCACCGATTTTGAAGGTGGTGTGTTAATTTTGTTGAGTAATATATATATATATATATATATATATATATATATATATATATATATATATATATATATATATATATATATATATATATATATATATATATATATATATATATATATATATATATATATATATATATATATAAAATTGTGTGAATTCTGATGATATGAGGTTGGTATCGACAATTTTCCCTTTTTTGCTCTTGTAAAAGATTATCTTTCTCAATTAATTTTTCCAACAATCGCAGTTTGTATTCTAATGTTCACTTTGTTGAGAACCACCTCTCTTCTTCAATCTTTTGGGTTATAACCCAAATTTATGTTTGAGTGCTACGATTGCGAATTTCAGTCTGCTCTCACTTTCTGTCTGTCCACAATTTTCATCTGATGGCTGTTGTTGCTCTTATTTGAAAAACTTTTGCATGTACTTTTGTTTCTAGTTTTGAGTCGTTGGAATTTTTAACATCATGACCTAGGCTCTGTAATCATTTTTTTACTAAATTCACATGTTTTGTCTCAAAAACAAGGCACATTCTCCCATCCTTTCCTCTCCCAGAATCACCATTTTGTGTTATTTCAGTGTTCAACACTGGGGGTGAACTCTTCTACCAAATCTCCATCCAGAACTAGCTCGAGGAAATGGTGAAACTTCTAATCAGTATTAATAATCGCCTAGGAGATAAAACCAACATAATAAATCTTTTCCTAACTTTCCATCCTTCTATATATATATATATATATATATATATATATATATATATATATATATATATATATATATATATATATATATATATATATATATATATATATATATATATATATATATATATATATATATATATATATATATATATATATATATATATATATATATATATATATATATATATATATATATATATATATATATATATATATATATATATATATATATATATATATATATATATATATATATATATATATATATATATATATATATATATATATATATATATATATATATATATATATATATATATATATATATATATATATATATATATATATATATATATATATATATATATATATATATATATATATATATATATATATATATAAATATATTTATATATTTCCTTTTACTTTTAGAAAAAAATAATAATAATAATTTATTTCACACTGAAAAACTTGTAAAAACTGAGAGTAGAATTTTATTTAAAAATTTTTAAAAAAAAAGACAATAAGTTTAACTGAAACTTTGAAAACAAAACTTTGTTATTGTGAACAAAACCAATTAAATTTTGGTAGTGATGCAACCAACATCTTTAACCGCCTAAAGATAATATGTATGTAATTATTTATTGTAAAGAACGATGTTTTGTGAAGCTTTTTTTCTATTTGAAGATAAATTGCTCAATTTTGCTTATATGGAAGGATTCATCTCATTGTCTCCCGATTTAGCTTAAAGGGATATATATATATATATATATATATATATATATATATATATATATATATATATATATATATATATATATATATATATATATATATATATATATATATATATATATATATATATATATATATATATATATATATATATATATATATATATATATATATATATATATATATATATATATATATATATATATATATATATATATATATATATATATATATATATATATATATATATATATATATATATATATATATATATATGTGTGTGTGTGTGTGTGTGTGTGTGTGTGTTTGTGCGTGTCGGCATTAAAAATTTAATTTTCCTCATTTTGTTGCCTAATATAATTAAATGTTGGGCTTTTCCGCTAAGATAATAATAGTTTTAATAACATTAATAAAACAATGCACGGTAATAATAATAATAATAATAATAATAATAATAATAATAATAATAATAATAATAATAATAATAATAATAATAATAATAATAATAATAATAATAATAATTTGATAATAATAATAATAAATACAGGAAGAAAGAAAAACAGCGACAATGTATTATAATGAAAAACTAGCATAAATTTGAAGAATACTTGCACCAGACTTAATAGTGAAAAAGCGCCGAAATTTCAATTATTCTAGATTCTGACGATGGTTTGGATTCTGATAGTTTTTCTTGTTTTCTCAAAAAAAAATGTTTATCGCCCCTAAAACTCAATCAAATTTAAAGAGCATGTAAATATAAAGCACACATTCATTAATATCTCTTCATATAGACTTAAATTCGAAAGGATATAATTTAAATTTATAATTTAAATATTATAGAGGAAGAAAAAATTTGGTTGCTTTCTGTGCATCAAATACTCGATTTCTTCATCTGTTTGTTCGACGAATATCTTTCCTTGTTTCTTCAAAAATACACAACTCAATCCTTTCCGTTCTCAGGGTTTTTGGCGATTCCTGTGTTCATTATCTTTCTTGAATGGATCACGTTAAATCGATCTCTTGCTACTCTTGGTAAGCAAGATTTTAAGAGTTTAGATGCTCTAAGGGAAGTTCAGAAATTATTTCAGCCTTTTCAGTTGTTAGTTTGTTTGCAGTCGTCGTCCGAACATGTATTGAGTATGTGTCTAAAAGAATATCATTCATAGAATAACTCTTATTGAAAGGATTTTCATTTCAACTTGTTTTTTTTACTCTTATTGACATTTTCCAATCTCTAACTAACTGTTGAACTATTAAATCACTGTTCTTATCCTTTCGTTAACTTAATATACATACATTGCTATTTTGAACCAATGCCTCACCTTTTGGGAAATTTTCATGCTCATCATCTTTCCACAATCTCACCAAGTCAATAGCTTTGTTTATGGCATTTACCATGCTAAAAGAGTTTGGAACACTCTTACGTTTAGTTTCTGGCCATGTCAACTCTTAATTTTAAATTCCGATTTTGTTTTTTCTTTCGTTTTGTGTCTAACTTAAGTCCATTCATAGACTTATTACAGCATAGATATATATATATATATATATATATATATATATATATATATATATATATATATATATATATATATATATATATATATATATATATATATATATATATATATATATATATATATATATATATATATATATATATAGTACCTCTGATGGGCAAGGGCCAGAGGCCTACTAAATTACCACCAGAATTAGGGAACAAGTCAGAAATCAGGTCAATTTAAAAGGCTGACATGTCCCGATTCACGGCGTTTAAAGGTGTGTAAATCATAGGAAGTTGAGAAAATAGTTGAATGGAGAGTGTTCCAGACTTTATCAGAAGAGTACATGTAAGATTGAGTTATAGCGGTTAATCTTTCCAAGAAAGATTACGAGAAAAAAAAACACCGAGAATATTAAGGAGAGATGAAGGTTTGAGTTGTGTTTTCGAAGAAATATATATATATATATATATATATATATATATATATATATATATATATATATATATATATATATATATATATATATATATTATATTATTTATTTATTTATTGGAATTTGGCCTGACTTAAACAGTGGTTGCATTAAAAGCAAATCTGAGTAGCTTGGTTTGCTAACAGCCTATCATTAGGATGGAGTCTATCAAACTGTATTATTATTATTATTATTATTATTATTATTATTATTATTATTATTATTATTATTATTATTATTATTATTATTATTATTATTATTACTGAGGTTAGATATTTTTATTGCAATGAAAGAACAATGCAACAAGGGGTATTTATGTGAAAGATCATGATTATGTTATGGAAGCCATGGTAGTGCCCTGATCTCCTGTTTGTTTGTTAGTTATCATTACACATTTAAAATTTAAGCGAAGAAATAAAATCTTTGCTTGATTTCAGTTTGGTTTTGGGACCAACCATACTTTAAATGGTATTTCAGAAAGCGACGTTCCTTTCACAAATATCTTATTTAGCTTATTTACATTTTTAAGTTAAGAAGAGATATTAGGAAACTAGAAATATCAAGCATCTAAAGCAAAAATATATGTAATTTATTAATATTTATATATTATTATTATTATTATTATTATAGGAAAAAAAGACAGATCTGGACTGGAAGAACCTGTAATAATTTTTAACAAGTTCTCAAAAAGTAACGGAACATTTTCGACATGGCAACCAACATGTCACAATAGCAACAATGCTTACACTAATCAGTGGACTATAGCGCAGTTTAAATTGATACTTGATAATTTCGGATTGGAGTTTGTATGTAAGTTGGTGAGATTAGTAGACTGCAGCTGATTAAGACTGAGGATTAGGAATTATTTTTAAACTGAGAAATATTAAAATTATTTTAATAAACTAATTTTTAGGTTAAGGCTACATCGATTTAATTTAAAATGGTTTATGCAATCCGTGATTTAACAAGTAAGTTTCTTTACTTTTTTTTTTTTTTAATAACTAATCTTAAACTCACCTAGGCATTTTCACATTTGGTATCACCCTTATGGCAGTGATGGATTTCCTCAGCATTATCATTTTCTTAGACATGCTGGTAATTCATTGAATTTTTAAAGTATTATCTTTTGATGGATTTTAATATATTAATATTAGGAACAAGTTTCTTTACACAGTTATCTTATATATATATATATATATATATATATATATATATATATATATATATATATATATATATATATATATATATATATATATATATATATTATATATAATATAAATATTATATATATATATATAAAAAAAAAAATATATATATATATATATATAATATATATATATATATATAAACTGAAAACTAATTCAAAATCAAAGGTTAGCATTTTCTAATACAGTATTCACAAGTATGCAAGTCAAGGAAGTTTGTAAAATTGTTAAAGGGAGTATGTTCCAGACTTACCAGTGGAGTATATATAAGATTGAAAAAAATTGGTTAAGTCTGGGGTGAGTGTTGAACAGTAAAAGGATGATACTGTGTAAAAAGATGAACTAACTCCCTTTGTAGGAGTAGGTATATGGCTGGATAATTCAGAAAAGCAATGTTTAGTCTAATAGTGATGTAGTGGACCTATGTAGATGATAAATGATTTTTTTAGGTCCTATTTACTAACCTAAAGTTAATATAGAAAAGTTGAATAAGTTCTAAAAGAAAAATATATAAAAAAAATTTTAAGCTTTGTAAAACTTTAATATTTTGAATGAAAATGAAATACTAAACCCTATTAATATATTAATTATATAAGATATATTTAGTATGTTCTTAATCAATAAATTGCATAATATTAAATTTTAATAAATATAAAATAATTATTTCAGTAAATGAAGTTGATGAATGGAGAAAGTTTTTAATATAAGTATCCAATCTAGTAGGAAAAAAAATGAATTCTTCATTACACTGGTTGAAAGAAATAAGAATGTGATATGGCCAAAAGTAGAAAGGCTGTGATTGGTTAATGCAGAAAAGAATATGAAAAAGTCAGTTCTAGTTCAAAACTTTTACAAAGAAGTTGTCTTTTTAAAATCCTCTAAACAATTTCTAGTTTTATAAATTAACACTAAAATTAATATTTATCAAGGTGTAATGAATTTTGGTAAGAGCTGTTTAATTAGTTGATAAATTATATACTTTGAATTCTGTTATAGTTTTATATATATATATATATATATATATATATATATATATATATATATATATATATATATATATATATATATATATATATATATATATATATATATATATATATATATATATATATATATATATATATATATATATAATTTTTTTTTTTAATTTGTTAAGCTGATGCCTATATTTTTGTTTAATAATATTAATCAGTAGTTTATTAATTTTTTATTTATTAATAAGCTTCGCTACTAGATTTTGGCCAGCTAGTGCTACTGAATTATTTAAATTATTGCTATTTTATTGCTGTTAGATTTGATCCAAACTATTGATATTAGATTTTGACTAAGCAATTGCTATTAGGTTTTGACAAAGCTAATGTTTCTGAATTTTGCCCAAGTTATTGCTTAATTTAGAAAAGATTATGAAGAGTAGATAGATGCTTTCTTTGTTCCAGCTATAGATACAAGAAAGATCAGAGGTTAGTTGCTCCAAGGCCTCCTTCCTAGCATCAACTGTTTGCTGTTGAATGGGTTGCCTTTCAAAATAAAAGCAATGAAGGGGGGGGGGGCATTGGAATGTGTTGATAGAAGATTAACATAGATTATTAATGAAAATTACAAAAAACAATTGGTAACAGAACTGAACCATGAGTAAAACCATTGTTGATAGATTTAAAGGGTGAATTGATGACAGTCTACAACAGTGGCAGCATAAAGATTTAATTCAAAATATTTGGAAAAAACAGACATTAATGTTAAAGCAATAGGATGATAGTTGATAGTTGGGGGATTTAGAGTGGTTCCCTTTCATAGGCACAGGCTGAACAAATGTTCACTTTCAGTAGGAAGGAAAGGTTGAAGTTATAAGAAGAAACAAAATGGTGTACCAAAGCAGGGTGCAAGCTCAGAAGCACATGTTTTGAAAACCACATAAAATGCCTTAGTTTTTAGCCCACAGAGGGCAGAAATAACAATTACAATGTAAACATAAATGAGTTGGAGAGAAGAGATAATTGTTTATTTTAGGTATAAATAAGATGGAGGGAGGTGGATTTGAAGGAATTGCTCCGGAATCTAGAGGCAAAAGTTTGAGCAAAGAGTTCAGTTTAGCAGGAGGTAAGACATCAGTACTACTGTCAGAAGATATAAAAAGAAGCAAAGTTAGAGTTGACAATTTAGAAAAATGGCAGAAAGATGATGAGGTAGATGAATCAGAAGGATTTTGCCATTTTCTATGCTGAAAAGTTTCCAGGGTCTTGGAGAATAGATTTTGTGATGCCAGGATGAAATTTAAAAAGCTTGAATCTCTAGAGTTTGAAGATGACAGTAATTCTTGAAGGCAGTATCCCTGCGAAAAAATACAAAAACAAGCAAAGTGAATTAAACCAAGGTTTCTTAATTTTAGTACAAGGAAAGGAGAAAGGAATGTTCAGCATGGCAGAGAAAATCACCTCAGTTATGCAATCTGCACATTCCAAGAGTTGTGGAAAAGTTAACATTTCATGGTAAATTACAGAAGTACAACTGTCAAACTTATCAGTTAGTGGCATTGATTTACCAAAAATGTCTCATTGAAAGACTTGAAGGGGCAAAATGGCATACAGAGAAAAGATTATTTAACGAACCCGGAAAAGAAGTATTTAATAGTGGAAGGAGGAGGATTAAAGGTTAACAAAAGATCAAATATATATATATATATATATATATATATATATATATATATATATATATATATATATATATATATATATATATATATATATATATATATATATATATATATATATATATATATATATATATATATATATATATATATATATATATATATATATAGGGACCGACCGGGGCTGGAATTTGGCCGGGGCCGGGGCCGGGGCCGGGGTTATGGCCGGGGTTACCTAAAATTTGTAAAGAGGTCAAAAGCACTGAAATTTTAGGTTAAGAAAATTAGATATAAGGTTTATTTAATTGTAAGGAAGGAGTAGAATAGGCAACATTCACTTAAATTAATGATTATATGCATTTTCTCTATAAAAAAAAATCAGAAAATTACAGTTTTGTATATTTAAAGTTTAAAAAAAGTACAAAAATTAAAAAAAAAATTATTCTAATTCATAATAGTGATTTAACATGTTTACCTAGGTAAGACCCAAAGGTAAAGTTTGAAAAAATGTAAG
Organism: Armadillidium nasatum; assembly: GCA_009176605.1. Taxonomy (NCBI): domain Eukaryota; kingdom Metazoa; phylum Arthropoda; class Malacostraca; order Isopoda; family Armadillidiidae; genus Armadillidium; species Armadillidium nasatum. Next base: position 46,214 of record SEYY01024154.1, on the reverse strand, counting down.
ATATAAAATTATCAATTTAACCTGTATTTATACATATCATTGTTATTTTATTGCCGTGTATCAAACTTGTATCATTTAGCTGCATTATTTAAAAATTATTATTTTGTTTATACTTTTAGTCAATATGGCTAAAAGATCAGCTTCTGCAGTATTTGAATACTTTACAATGTTTCAGGATAGGCTCGAAATAGCTAAATGTAACATCTGCAGTCAGAAAATTAGAAGAGAACCTCCGGGTGCTACAAGTAAAAAAAATTTCAACCAAATCTTTTTGGAGTATCTAAAATCAAAACACAAAGATGAACATTCACTAGCAGAAAAGGAGCGGTCAAAAGAAACAGAAAAGAAAAAAATCTTAATTTTCTTATATTTTGTTTGAAATTTTTTTTTTATTATTTGACTGATTGAGCTGAAATTTTCAAAGTATGTGAATTTTTTCACGAAGTTCTGAGTTGATTTCGAGCATTTTTTTGAGTCTATAACGGTTTGAAACTTATTTGGACCCAAAGTTGAAAAAAATGAATAACTGGGTCAAACCACTGGTCCACATGAGCTGAAAATTTAACTGAATACCACCTTTGCCCCAATTTCTTGCATTGGTGGGAATAGATTTTTGATATCACGTCTAGAAAAAAGTTATAAGCACTTGAAAATTTTTTTTGCAAAAATCGTACCCTTCTGGAGGAAAAAATTATTTAAAAAAAAAAAGCTTCCTACTATTTTTTTTTATTTGTGAATATTGTTTAGAAGAGGAACAGGGCAACAATTTTTATTTAGTGCATTTTTAAATGCCCTTTGTTTGAAGCGAGATATAGCCTCTCAAACTTTGGGAATTTTTGAAATTTGGCCAAAAATGGACCTTTTTGAAGGCTATATCTCAAAACCAACGAATCTCATCGAATAAAGTACATAGAGGAATTTGTAGCCCCACCCCTCTTCTATACACACCAAAAATAGGAAATGTTATAGTTGTATTTTTTTAAAAAGATTTTGTCTGAAAAGGTGGATTTTTTTAGTTCAAAAAATTTTTTTTCTATAGTTGGTCAGTTTTTGGCTTATAACATTTTTTCTATAACTCTGGGAACAAAAGTCTATTAGAGGCTTTTGTAGCCCATATAATTTTGAATAAATAGTCCAACTTTCAGCTCATTCTAAAAAGTGGTTTGGCACCGCCATTCAATTGAAAAAGGGTAAAATTTCAACAACAAAAAAAAAAAAAAAAAAAAAAAACTTTTAACCGTAATAGACTCGGAAAAACGCTAGAAATGGACTTTTCTTACCGGTAAAAAATCTATATACACTGAAAGTTTCAGCAGAATCGGCTGAAAATTTAAAAAAAAAAAAAAATTTTTGTATAATTTGCCATTTTAACCCCGGCCGGCAACCCCGGTTTTCCCTGATTTTTAGCCGGGGCCGGGGTCAGTAAAAATGGCCGGGTTTGGCCGGGGCCGGGGCCCCGGTCGGTTCATATATATATATATATATATATATATATATATATATATATATATATATATATATATATATATATATATATATATATATATATATATTATATATATATATATATATATATATATATATATATATATATATATATATATATATTATATATATTATAATGGTATTTTTCTGTTTATTGCTTAAATATATCATATGTTAGTATATATATTAATATATATATATATATATATATATATATATATATATATATATATATTATATATATATATATATATATATTATATATATATATATATATATATATATATATATATATATTATAGATGGAGCGATACCAAAATTTTTACCGATACCGATACTTAAAAATTCCCAATACCGATACCGATACCTAAAAATATGCCGATACTTGCCGATACTACTACCGATACCGATACTTTACTCTTGTCTAAAAATTTTACCGATACCGATACTGCCGATACCGTTACTCAAAAATATGCCGATACTGCCGATACCGATACCGATACTTCACTCCATCCCTAATATATATATTATACTTTCCCAACTTCCTTTGACTTGCATACTTTCAAACACCATGTATCTGGATATATATATATATATATATATAATATATATATATATATATATATATATATATATATATATATATATATATATATATATATATATATATATATATATATTATTTAACACATGTCTTATGGGATAGTATCCATTTCGATAGATCTAAAGTTTTATATTTCAAGTTTTGTTTATCAATGTGACCTCAAAATAACTAAATATTACTGATAGCACCAAACCTAAAGTTTATGATCATTGAATATTTTCGATCTTGTTCCAACCTTCATGAATTCAGTAAAAAAAAAAATATATTAAACAAAATTGGTATTGGTAAATTCTAGAGATATCATATCAGAACTCCTTATCGGGTGGTTTAAATCCACTGGTATCTTTAAATTCTAGAGTTATTTTATTGGCACTCAATATTGGGTAGTTTAAAATTACTGGTATTGGCATCAGTTAAAATTTTGGTATCACTCCATCCTTTTATATATATATATATATATATATATATATATATATATATATATATATATATATATATATATATATATATATATATATATATATATATATATATATATATATATATATATATATATATATATATATATATATATATCCTTCTGGGTGATAAGGTTTTCTGGATCATTCCATTGCACTTTGGTTTGTTCCTTTTCGCATTTCAACATATCAGAGGGTCTCTAGTGTACCTTTGACCCATTAAAATTAAAATGCCAATTTTCTCGCTACCTACCCCCTTCTGCACATGACCCCACCAATTGACAACCATTGGCGAAACTTAAAGCTACCATGAAGAAGCCAAGAGTTATTGCTTTCAAAAATAGCCCCTCATCCACCCATTCCCCGATCACCACTTGAGAGTTGGTGGTCTTTAGTTATGGAGTTGCTCTCACCAAGACCTTACTGCTGGCTTCCCCTGGTGGAAGGTTTTCTTTTTTTAATTTCTGCAACATTCGAGGGCTCTTGTCTAATATCAGCTCTGTCAAACACCACCTCTCATCTTGACCTCATCTTGTGTTCTTAACTGAAACTCGTGTTTGAGTGCTCTGACAAGATACCCTACTTTTTCCTCCTAATGTCTTTAACTCTATCCTCAGTATTCAGCCAAAGGCAGATGTTGCGCAAATGTGCGTAACGATGTTGTCTGTTCTTGTGTATCTAATTTGGAGTCCTGAATTCTCTACTTTATGGCTTAGCCTCTCTTGCAACTCTACAACTAAATTCACTTGTTCTGTCTACTTATCACCTAACACTGTGGATATAAAAAAAATTCTTTGACTATCTTTTTTAATTCCAAAATAGAATGTATTCTTTCCTCTTGTGAAATCATTATTTTAGGTGATTTCAACGTTCACCACCGGCAATGGCTTTCATCTAGTTCTCGTGTTCCAGCTTGTGAACTTACCTACCACTTACAACCTAGAGCAGTTGGCGGAACTCCCAACTTGTATCCCTGACTGTCTTGGTGATGAACCCAACATACTTGATCTTTTCTTAATTTTTTTTATCCTTCTCCTTACACTGTTAAACTCTTTCCTCCTCTGGATTCATTCGATCACCTTTTTATCTCTATATCTTATTCTGTCTCTTCGGGTCGTCCGCAAGAATGGCCCCGCCTTCGGCGAGAAGACATTTCCAGCATTTCTTTCCCTTCTATTAAACCTAACAAACCTTGGTTTAACTCTCCGTTTTCTGAATTGATCCTGCCTTCATAAATTACCTTCTGTAAATTTTTCACAGAAACTCACGCAATTTATATTTCATCATGGACCGTGCACAATCTATTCTGTAACACCAAAAACTCGTTTCTTCGTCTTAAATGCAATAATCTTTCTGGTCCATCTTCTTCACACCTTTTCTTTCATTTTGCAAAAAAATGTCCACCCTGTTTCTTCCTCTTCCCCTTCACTAGTATCTTCTGACGGCACAACTGCCGTTTTGCCTTCTACTACAGCTGAAAGTTTCGTTCAAACCTTTGCGTCTAATTCAGCCTTAGACGATTTTGGAGCTGTTCCTACTCCTTCAACCTCTCCAATTAATTAATGCCTAAAATTGTAGTATCTTCTAAAAACGTAGTTTCTGCTCTCTCTTCACTAAGAAGGCGCATTGTTCCGATGGTATCCCACCATGGAAAATTATTTCGTCTTTGTCTTTCTATTTCAGTCTTCCCTTCGTGTTGGAAACGTGCGCTCTCTGCCGAAAAGGTAAAACCCTTCTTAACCCTCCAATTACTGTACCATTTCTTAAACCTGTCTGTTCTTTCTAAAATTTTCGAATCTATCCTTAACAGGAAGATTTTGAAACATCTCAGTTCTTGTAATCTTATTCCCACTCTTTCTCGTATTTTAAATCAGGTCGGAGAAAACATGGTCGTTTTCAATACCTCAAGAACTCAGTTCCTCCATCTCTACTCTATACAATCTTCCACACAACTATGACTTCTTCGAAAGCAGACAACTCAAACCTTTCTCTCTTCTTAATATTTTTTGTTTCTTTTACTTATGATCTTTCTTTGGAAATATATTATTTCTCTTTCTAAGCAAGCTTCTTATAGAGTTTTACTATTCACCTCATTTTTCGATGTACATATAATTGGGCTAGTTACAGAAACTATTTAGAGCAGTTTTCTCAATGCCTAACATCTAGTTTAAAGAAAAGAAAAAAACTGTATTATGCGCTCTAAAAAGTTTTAGGTTTACGACTCCACTAACCAGTTTCACGCTGGCGTAGCGTATGTGATACCTTTCTAACTTGTGTGGCAAAGGTCTATGGTTCGAATCCTAAAGAGAAATTCTCGAGAGAAGTTTCCATCCTTCTCATAGGGTAGATTCCTGTGAAATGTGAACTGAAAGAGAAAGCAAATCTTTGTTGTAGACTCTGGGGTGGCTATTCTTCAAACAATCAAGTGCTTAAAACAAAAATAAACAAATAAAATAACTGATTAATTTTTGAAATAGACTAGTTTAATTTCCTTCAGAATGAAATTGATAGTATAGCTCACTAAGAATCTGTAAATAGTTGGTTAGTTTATGGAAAATGCAGGCGCGATTAACTTTTCGCGACTTTTAATGGCCATAGATTGGTTACATACGTTTTTTTATAGCCTTTAAATATGAATGAATAAATAATGACATTTTGATTGGTACGTTATTTTTTTCACATTCTACTTAGTTATTATTATTTTTTAACCTTTGCTTATTCAGTGAGGACTCGGATTGATTACCTATTGGGCTGATGAATAAGTTGAAACATAAATCCAAAATTTGATAGTTTTGATAACTTGTTTTTGAGCAATGGGAATATAAACTCTAACAAGTTCTTGACATACTGTCACAACGTCACGTGAACTGATGTCACCTCACAGTAAAGATAAGGAGTGACATGCATTACGGACTTTCTATATTAAATTTCTTTTTCAGCAATTTTATTTTAAAATTGTTTTTCTTTTTCAGCAATTTTATTTTAAAATTTAGTTTTTCAATCTTAAAAATAACTACGAAAAAGTAGATCAAACCATTTGCTTGAATATTAAAAATTATTGCACAATACTAGTGGCTAATCTAGACTTTCATAGGTAAAGAAAGGGCGTTGGGCATGAAATAAATCTAAAAGAAAGGAGAAGGACGAGCATTATCATTTGGTTAAGGAACTTCTAGGGCAAAGAAGGAATTTCAGTTCTTGCATGAACTTATAAAAAGAGGACATAAGAACTAGGTACAGGTCATGATTGGACACCACTTTACTCAATGAAAAATAACTATATTTTTGTTGCTCTGTGAGACCATGTTTCCGTGGCTATTTTTCTTACTTTCATAGGTAATGAAATCATTATTCGAGCATTAGGATACAAGATTGTAGAGATAAGATGGGAGGTGTTTTAAAACAAACTTTTCAACCCCACAATAATTCGTAAGTTTCAATTAATTATTATTACTATTACAGAAAGGAGGGCATTGCAATCTGTCAGTTAAAAAGAATGAATCCAAAGTCGTGGATAGTATTGACATGGAAGACTTAGGTGATAAAGCTTCTTTTTGCCGCTGTTGGAGAAGTGCTAAAGTAAGCAAAAAATACTGTACATTATTTGTGTGATATTCAACTACCTAAATTTAAATGTTTGTTTAGTCATATATATATATATATATAT
>SEYY01024154.1:30000-35000 GCA_009176605.1 Armadillidium nasatum | reverse complement strand
TTAGAAAAGAAAATTCATTCTTATTTATACTAATAAAATAATAAACATTCAAAATTAGCTTTAACTAAAATTTTATGAAAAAGTGTATTCATTTTATTTTATAGAAAACATATACGGTCAAAAGATTCTGATACACCACTTGAAATAACTAATGCAATTTTAGTTCGCCATCCCGCGTTTACACCTTGAAATTATCTTTGCGTTCATTCCTTGAAAACAAGAAAATTATCTCTGACTGAATATTGTCGTAAATATTTCAATACCAAATATGAAAATTTTTTAGACTTCAAGTGAAAGGTCTGTACATAGAATTTTTATTCTATGCTATAGACACATTGACTTCGTTGCATCCGACTTTCTTCTTAACTCATACCCCACAGATGTCATTTGACGGTCCTACCCTAAGATGTGATCGACTTTCATTGTTACATTGTCCCTAATCCCTAAACCCATCAAATATTCGACGGTGGAAAGATTTGCAAAACTCATATAGTTGCAATAATGGAGAGCATTTTTTTTTTTTTTTTTTTTTTTTTTTTAAAAACTTTCAGAGCATATCTAACTTTCAATTTCTCCATACTTCTTTTATTTAAAAAAAAAATTAGAAAAGGTTTACTAGTCCATACAAGTCCTTTTAAAATGACTGGATCTTCAACATCGAAGAACTTTCTACTATTACCAGAATTTTATTCTCTGGCTAAAATTTGCGAAGGCACCATTTGGGGAATTTTTCGTCAAAGTAAAAGAAAAATGCTGAGCGTTTTATGCTTTACACGGGCACGTTGACTTTCTTACGTAGTTCCCAAGTATGTCTGATGTTTCCTGTAACTGAATATATGACTTCGACATTTACGTTGCTGGAACCAGAACAATTAAGTATAGAAAGCAACAAATGATATTAACTGCGTAATCTTCAAAGAATTCAAAGCTCCATTGTAAGAAATGAAAGCTTTTATTTTTCAGTGAATTCTGGTGTTCCCTCCTTTAATGAGCTCACTTCTATATACGAAAAATGTCACGATCATTTTTTTAATAAATAATACGATTGTATTAAGAATTCAAAGCTCCATTGTAAGAAATGAAAGCTTTTATTTTTCAGTGAATTCTGGTGTTCCCTCCTTTAATGAGCTCACTTCTATATACGAAAAATGTCACGATCATTTTTTTAATAAATAATACGATTGTATTTATAATACGATTGATTTTTTAGATTAGATAACAAGTAATCGCCGATTTAAAAAAAAAAAAAAATACATTTATCCATATCACTACTCATCGTGACAGTCGACAACGCAAGAATTGCCCCCTAAACTGCATCATTTCAGCTTTATCTAATAGAGTTACATGCTTGACACCATCATCAATAGCAAGAAAAGACAGTGGAGACATTGACAACGAGTAAAATAATAATAATTGTTATTACTACTACTAACCATCTGGTACAATAGTTGCCATTTCTACTAAGAGTTTCCCATAGTTACGAACTACAGCTGGATCATCTCTAGATTCAAATTTCGACGACATTGCAACTTGATCGTTTCCTTTTGTAACAATCTAAATATAAATGAAAAATAATAGTCAAAATATTCATTTTTCTATATTAAATTATATCATATAAGACCATAAATGCTACTTACCATGGGTAAAATGCAAGGTCTTGCCAAGGTCATAGTAAAAGAATTTATAACAACAGGATGAAAATCTAAAATTTTGGGATACATATCCAATGGGGACAAAGTCCCTGATGTTATAACGACGGTTTGAAATTTTACAAAAACAGGTTTGATTGCTATAGAAGAGTCTAAACATCTGCAAGATCAAAATATCTTTCAACTATATTATGTCTATAATTATTTAACTATATAACAAAGTATGAGAATTACATTCAATTCCATGAAAATTAGTACGACCAAAATAAATATTTATTCAATTTTTACTAACCGTAAATATAAAATTGGATTTGGTACATTTGGGGCCTTATCTTCATAAGGTTCTATAATAACAGTAAAGCCCTGCAAATAAGTAGATAATAATGTTGCAAACTGTGCCACAGCCACTAGAGGGCCCAACTCAGCAATATCTGTTAATTCTAATGTTCGTATTATTGATGACAACCTTTCAGAACAAAACCTAAAATATATTATATATATATATATTTATTTGTTAATGTCATTGCGTCTTTCATTCTCATATTTATTTTAGAGTTCCTACCTCAAATAGGCGGAATCGCTGAGATTATAAGACAAATTTAATGAGATTTCAAACAAGTATTTTATTTGACAAGTAAATTTAAATATGCTAAGAAAAATTTACATTGTGAAAAAAAAAAAATAAAAAAAAAATAAAAAAAAAAAAAATAATATATATATATATATATATATATATATATATATATATATATATATATATATATATATATATATATATATATATATATATATATATATATATATATATATATATATATATATATATAACTTACCTTAAAGGCTTTCTATCAATAAATGCTCTTGCTTTTAAATCACGTAAAATGCCTGCCGGTGATTCCTGCACAGCATGCGTTACAGTAAGTCTCATCTTTATAAAATCTATTAATCGTTTCATGAACATTATAAAAAAATCAGCTGATCTTATATTGCCTGGAACTTGATCTGTTAAAAAAAAAAAAAAAAAAAGTAGTCTAAATAGAGTGCACAGTAACACATGAAATATTTCTATTTTTCATTATTAATTTTAATCATATCTAAATTAAAACTAGCATGAATTAAAAAAAAAAAAAAATCAAAAAAATCAAAATGTACCTTCTAAAATATCATTTGGAAGAATTGGGTTGGCAATGACATCTGTTCTATTTGCAGCCTCTCTCAAACCTGTAACCAAACGGTTATATTCCTCTTGTAAACGGTTGCTGTCTGTAGATTTTATCCTGATGTTAAAAGTTTTTATATTCCTCAATCACTGTTCTAACTCTATCTACTTTGCCTAACATATATTTACTTACAAATATATGAAATCATTTTAAAATAATTTAAATCTAATATCCCACAGTACCTTTGAATATGATCTTGTAAATTTGTCACAGCAGTTTTAGCCTTATCTAGAACTCGCCTGTTGATTGTAATACTCATGGAATCTACACATGTGTTGTCTACAAAACAAAAATTGAAAAAGGAAGGTTATCAATTTCTTAGCCAATAATCCCAACAATACATAATGTATATAAACGTAAGCTAATATGATTGCTACAGTGTACAAATGACATGTGCAACTTATTAATGTATACCTCAAATAATTCAAAATGAATACTTACCCTACTCAACGATAAAGATATATCAGCCATTATATTTATATAAGGAAATCAAATTACCATTTTATCATTACCAATTCATAAACTAATAGAAAAATAAAAATAGAACTTTGTCATTGTAAAACTATTTAAGAAAATAAACTTTGTCATAAAGCTATATATAATTTACAGCAATCCATATATGTTTATCTTTATTACTGCAGCTGAAAACTCACTAACACCAAAAATAACAGTCAAAAATTTAATGAGGATTTTATATCTTACCTATGTTATGAGCTTCATCAAATACGACACAAGTCTCCTTTTTCATTTCTTTAGAAACAATTTCAGCAATTTTGGGATCTAACAAATAATGATAACTGTACACTACGATATTTGCTTGTAATATCTGGCAAAATAATGTTGATATGAAAAAAATAATTACAAATAATTATCATAAATTAGGAAACTCAATGATTATTATAAAATTTAAAAAAAAAAAGTAAAAGGATTAAATATTTTTCTCGCTATTCACTTACATAAAGCTAATCATTATGCAAATATCAGAAAAGATTTTATGAGATGCAGTTACCAAATCACCTGCAGGTTTTGAAAAATCCTTTTAACTTCTGATTTTCACAATCACCAAATTGAAAAATACCGGTATAAATATTCAACTTTCCTTTTTCACCAATAATAATAATAATAATAATAATAATAATAAATATGGAAAAGATCAAGAAAAAAGCAGAAATGTCATACATTGTTAAGTTTAAATTAAAAATCATTCAGTCATGTCGCAATTTAATTTTCAGAAACTTTTTTCATAATTTTGTTTTCTTTCCTACTTCTAACTCAAATTTTGCTAGAAAGATCTAAACAATGCTTTATTTCCACTTTGAATTTCAAAAATATTATTCTTTAATTTCTGCTCTTGTAATAATAATAATAATAATAATAATAATAATAATAATAATAATAATAATAATAATAATAATAAAATAAACTTTGTAATGTTAAGTAGATGTAATCATGTAACTGTACATTCTATTTTTTGTAATTTGACATTAAAAAGTGAATATGAAAAATAAGAGAAGCTCACCGCATGTCGGGCCACGAAATAGGGACAGAAGCCTTTTTTCCGTCCATACTCCCTAAGATCATCAAGATTATAGCATCCAAGTGGCATGGGAAACTCTTTTCCATCCAAATCAAATTTTTCAAAATAGTCACACTGTGGAATGGAATCATCACGTTGAGCTCTCGATCTTACATATGAAGCAGTAAGAGAGTGACATCCGCTGTCAACAACCTTTCCATCGCGAGCTTTACTCACCTTTAAAAAGAAATATTTAAAATATTTCCTTAAGGACTTTTTTAATATAAAAGTTATCCTTTTTTCTGGTATTAAACAAACTTTCAAAATATGTTTAATAATTTAAGCATTTGTAAATAAATACTTTTAAAAGTATTATATATATATATATATATATATATATATATATATATATATATATATATATATATATATATATATATATATATATATATATATATATATATATATATATATATATATATATATATATATATATATATACACACAAGGAAGTTATTTTACCTCAGGATGAATACACAAATTTCTTCTTGAAGCCATGGCTAGCCCAAGTATATTTGGTGTTTCACCAGTTTCATTTTTAATATATTTTAAAAG
>SEYY01024154.1:12500-25000 GCA_009176605.1 Armadillidium nasatum | reverse complement strand
TTATTTAGGTTAGGTCTATTTGCGGCCCATTAGCGTACATTTACCCATTAAGTCAAACTAGTTTATTAGATTTAACAATTTATATACCTTCATTAGTATCAATATATTTTCCGATTATCTTCCTTCACCCAATTTCTTACGCCATATTGTCAAAGCTGCAGACAAAACCCAAGCTTTATGATGCATGAAATCTATTTTTATTACCTTAAGTACATTTTAATTTAGAGAATTTGATTTTACAACTCATTTTTATCAATATATATTACATTTCCAGTTTATAATTTGAACAGCAACTAAATACCAGGTAAAAGAGGAATCATGCATATTTACTGTGTTAAATGAAGATTTTATCAGTGTAAATTACAGATATTTGTAACATCAACAATTAATATTAAAGGCCTCACAATAAATTTTTATTGTTTATTCATTTAAATGCAATTGTAGTGTTCTCTGGAAAAATGGTAAAAATCAGTTCAGAGGCCATCATAATAAACAATTGCCAAAATTTATACTGGTATGACAAATTTTAATAATTCAAACCTTCGCATCTAATGCCTTCTTCAGATCCAACATGTAGGAATATTGCTCAGGGTATATAAAATCATAGGGGAAATATACTTTTAGCCCATCAACATCTAACCTGAAATGCATATGAAGATATCATAAATCAAACATTTTAAGGAAACAAGGTGAATGATTAAATATAAATACAACCATTATCATTTAAACTACATAAATGAGGTGAAGGAAAATAGTAAGATGCAAGATTGGTTCATTGTGGATGTTCCAGTCAAAACTCAAAACATAAATATAAAATAATAACAGAAGGTAACACAATGAAACTTACAACATTATTTAAAGTACTTCAGTTGCGATGGTTCTCTCACAAATAAGAACTTTCATGAAAACTGAATCCAAATATCTAATTTTTTTTTGTTTCTAAAATTGGACCTCACCAAAGTATAAATACTGTATTATATATATATATATATATATATATATATATATATATATATATATATATATATATATATATATATATATATATATATATATATATATATATAGTGTATATGGAAATAATTCAATCTGGCACAATACCTCTCTCTTTTTCACTATATTGAAAATATGAAGTTAAATATGTTTAAATGCATTCTTCACATACTTTTACTTTACGGAAGAGTAATATAAATACATAAAAGAAAAACAACAAATTAACAAAAAAAAAAAAAATTATTATTTATGATGCAAAAATGAAATCACCATCTTTTAAACTGTTCAATTCTTTCTTTTCAAAAATGAATCTAGCAATGCTCGGACATCTCAGTTTTCTATATTTAAAGAAAATGGAATTAAACAGCAAACTAATAAATATATATATATATATATATATATATATATAATATATAATATATATATATATATTATATATATATATATATATATATATATATATATATATATATATATATATTATATATATATATATATATATATATATATATATATATATAATATAACAAATATATTATATGTTTTTTTCCTTTCACTTTCATATAAATTTAAAAAAGAATTGTGTGTTTTTACACATTGCATAATTTTTACAATAATTACATAACTCAACATCTTATAAACTAGACAAAGCAATGATCAGCCTTAGACTAACAATGTAATGATTGCCCTTCTCTATAGCCTATTTCCAGTGTGTATAGGTAAGTGCATATATATATAATATATATATATATATATATATATATATATATATATATATATATATATATATATATATATATATATATTTATAATATATATATTTATATATTATTTCTTAGGCTAAGAAGTTGTCTGACCTTATTATATCGATTATTTGAAATTTCGATTTTAATCGATATTAAAAAAATTTTAGAGAGAGAGAGAGAGAGAGAGAGAGAGAGAGAGAGAGAGAGAGAGAGAGAGAGAGAGAGAGAGAGAGAGAGAGAGAAGAGAGAGAGAGAGAGAGAGAGAGAGAGAGAGAGAGAGAGAGAGAGAGAGAGAGAGAGAGAGAGAGAGAAAAGAGAGAGAGAGAGAGAGAGAGAGAGAGAGAGAGAGAGAGAGAGAGAGAGAGAGAGAGAGAGAGAGAGAGAGAGAGAGAGAGAGAGAGAGAGAGAGAGAGAGAGAGAGAGAGAGAGAGAGAGAGAGAGAGAGAGAGAGAGAGAGAGAGAGAGAGAGAGAGAGAGAGAGAGAGAGAGAGAGAGAGAGAGAGAGAGAGAGAGAGAGAGAGAGAGAGAGAGAGAGAGAGAGAGAGAGAGAGAGAGAGAGAGAGAGAGAGAGAGAGAGAGAGAGAGAGAGAGAGAGAGAGAGAGAGAGAGAGAGAGAGAGAGAGAGAGAGAGAGAGAGTGTGTGTGTGTCTTGCCAGATGGAATATATCAATATGTGGAAATATCAATTAATGAAAATTTTTTTAAATCTGTATTATTATTATTTAGCTATGCCTATTATTATTATTTAGCTATACCTATTATTATTATTATTATTATTATTATTATTATTATTATTATTATTTAGTTTTCTAGCACACTTAGTTTGATTTATTATAGCCTGAATGATTGAAGCTTGCCACAGTTTTCCATGTGATACAGGCCTAACTAACTGATTGATGGAACATTACTGTGGCATACAGGCCTGCTGCTATACATATATATACGGTATATATATAATATATATATATATATATATATATATATATATATATATATATATATATATATATATATATATATATATATATATATATATATATATATATATATATATATATATATATATATATAGTGTAATACGGCAGTTGGCCTATATGTAATGACAATATTCCATCAATCAGTTAGACATTATGGGAAATGGTGAAGAGTGGGATACCACTGAGACCACTTTTGTTCCTTTTATATACCTATATATAAATAATTTAGACAAAGGTCTTAAATGTAAGGTTTCTAAGTTTGCAGACGATTCCAAAGTGGTCAGCTCAGTAAGGAATAATGATGGATATATAAAGCTTCAAGGTGATCTAGATAGACTTCTTGGTTGGGCAGAGAGGTGGCAAATGAACTTAAATAGTAAAAAATGTAAATCTCTTCATATAGGTCACTCAAATGAGGGATTTAATTATGAAATGAATAGGGAGTGGCTTGAGACTGTGGACCAAGAAAAGGATTTAGGTATGATTATTAGCAGTAATCTGAAGGTGGGTGATCAATGTTTGGAAGCAAGGAATAGACCTAACATGATGTTAGGTATAATTAATTGCAAGTGCAAAGAGGTTATAAGCAAGCTATATAATAGCTATGTTAGATCAGCATTAGAGTATTGTGCACAGGTTTGGGCTCCTTATTTAAGAAAATACATAGATATGCTGGAGAAAGTACAACATAGAGCAACAAGGATGATTTCTGGCTTTGAAAATAAGAACTCTGAAGAGAGGTTGAAGGAGTTAGGAATGTTCTCGATTGAAAGGAGATTTCTCAGAGGGGATATGATACAAGTTTACAAAATATTTGCGTCTGACAGTGATACAGAGATTGAAAAATACTTTATAGTGGATTGTGGAAGAGTAACTAGAGGACATAAGAAAATTAAAAAGCCATGCCATCTTGATCTACAAAAATACTCTTTCAGTAATAGTTATTTTTGGATGGCTTGCCATAAGAAATTGTTGACTGTGATTCTCTTGTCAAATTTAATAGGGAGCTAGATAGATATATGGATGGTTAGGTATTATATAGTATAACTTGACTAAGCCAAATTGGAGGGTATATATGAACTTTTAGATCAACCTATGACAAAGCCTAACAGGCAGTTTTTTGTAATGGGTAATGGTTCATTGAATATTGAATAATACATTGAATATTGCATTGATTAGGCTTAGTTTTATTTTTATCTTTGTATGAATGAACTGATAACTAGGTACATAGGAACATAGGAACATAGGAAAATAGAGACAGTTAGAAGCCACAAGGGCCTATCGAGACTGTCCCAGTCCAAACAAATAATAACAATACTAATACATGCACGAAAGACTAGGTCTATCCCATCCCAGTTATCAGTTCATTCATGCATAGTCATGCATAGATAAAAGAAAAACTAAGCCCCATTACACATGCAATATTCAATGAACCATCACCCACTACAAAAACTGCCGTTAGGCTTAGTCATAGGTTGATCTGTTGATCCAAAAATTCATATATAGGTATAGGATAGACCTAGTCTTTTGTACATGTATTAGTATTGATAGTTATTTATTTGGACTGGGACAGTCTGAATAGGCCCTTGTGACTTCTAACTGTCTCTATTCTTCTATGTTCCTATCACATGGCAAGCTTCGGTCATTCAGGTTATGATATGTTGAATTAAGTATTAAGTACACTAAAAAACTAAATAATAATAATATTAACAGGCTTAAATAGAATGAAAATAATTATAATAATAATACAAGTATCAAAAAATTTGCATTGATATATTGATGTTTTGATATATCAATATTTCCATATATTGAAGGTTGTACTACAGTACATTGCAGAAAAATAACAGAACATTGAAGGATAAATATGTCAACCTGGTATTCAATTGGTCTTGTTATTTTTGTACAAAGGACAGTAGGCCAGAGAAGAACAGTTGCTTCACCATTCAGAGTAAAAATATCAGTTTTTTCATTTTTTAAGTTTTCCTTTTTATTAGGTATTTATATTACTCTTCCATGAAAGATAATTATGTGTAGAATGCATATATAAACATATTTTGACTTCATATTTTCAATTTAGTGAAAAACTGAGAAATTCTGCAGGCAGACAAAGTACTGCCCTTCAGACCACCACCAGTTCAGAGCGAGCGATCCGCACACTCCGAGAGCTGGAGGCGCTCTCGGCATATGCCGCAATGAGAGATCATGGGTACTCTTTCACAAATTTAAAATTTAATTAAACTTTTACCATAGTAATTTTACTATGACTTCTTCCATGCTTCTCCAACTAAATGCTTTTTTTTTCAATTTTTCTAGCAATGCAATTACTGGAAACTAGGAGAGCTTCACCAGCTCTCGGAGCTTGCGGATCGCTCGCTCTGAATCTGGTGATGGTGGCCTGAAGGGCAGTCACTGTACAGTTTTTGTCTGCTGGAGGGACGGTTTCTCTCCTCGTTGGTGAAGTCCGCTCTCAGAAACAAAACAAAAACTGGAAACTAAATGCATTAAGTTAATTACGGCCATAGACTTTAAGTCTAAGACCACGACCACGACAAAAAGTTTAAAATTTTGAAACCAACTTGCCAAACTGATATCAATGTGTAGTTAGTTAAAGTCTATGTCAATGTATAACGCCCATTAACGCCTGACGACCATTATACAACTAAAAGTAAAGTAAAGTAATGCAGGGTTGCTAGAATGTTTCATTAAAACCATGATTAAAACACATAAAGTCTATGTTAAAACATAAGTCTATACATTAAAAGCAGGATTTGATTTTTTTTTTTTTTTTTTTAATGAATCATAGTTGAGATTTTAAATAAAAAAAAAATTATAATTGAATCAACTTTAAAAAGTCATAATTTTACTTTTTTTATTGTTTTTTTTTTTAATTACAACTTACAAATTTTTTTGTACATAAAAATGACGAAAATGTGACAGATAGAACAAATTCACTGAATTTAAATTTAAATTTTAAAGAAGACATATAAACTATATTACATTATTATTTTTCAAAATATTTTATGGTTCTGTGCTGTTATTTAATTTTTATTATTATATTATTAAAATAAATATTCATATGAAAAAATATATATATTTTTGCATTGGAACTCTCATCACTTTGATTTTTAAAAAATAGATGGCGATTAATCTCATAGTAAAATTATTACCAAAGTTTACCCAATAATAAGTTACCGCATATAGTAAAAAAAAAAAAAGAAAAAAAAAACTATGAATGAATGTAAATAACAACGGTTTCGGTAATAACCCTATATTTAGGGTGAAGTAGAAAGTTTAGAGTAAAGTTTCATAAAAGTTGAAATCGGCTTTTTTTGTGGTTTAAGCTTACGAACATTGTCAGATTACTTAATGACTATTCTTTTTAATGAAATAATTAAATGGAAAAATAATTAACGAGAATAAAAAAATGTTTTTGAAAAATTACTGAATGATTTTTTGGACATTTACGATAGCGATACGATATATATATATATATATATATATATATATATATATATATATATATATATATATATATATATATATATATATATATATATATATATATATATATATATATATATAATATATATATATATATATATTATTATACCGTACAATTAAAAAAATTCCTAAGTATTGTTGCGAATTTACTTTTTATAGAAATCCAAAAGACTTAAATAGACAGTATTGTGACTGTCTGTCCTAATTTTAAAGCAACGTAAACCAAACTAAGATATATTAGCCTAAAGAAAAGAGTAATTAAATTCAATAAAAAATCTAATGTTACTCACCAAAATTAAAATGAGCTTCTGAAGCAAAACTTAAACTGTAACTTTCAGGATTTCCTAAAGATTCATTTAGGATTCTTCGCCTTAACGTTAAAGGCTATATTTAAATTTGTGGGTATTTAATAGACAAATGGGACCTTTCAAACTGAACAATTGCCATTCAAATACCAGGGTTACAAATCCTAACTCCAGTTACAAATTAGAACCTTTATACTGTTAAAGTAAATTTGTAAAGTCAAATTTTAAACTCAATAGAATGCCTAACAGGTCTACTCTTTATCTAATAATTAAAATCAAACTATGCAAATTTATAAAACAGAAGACTGTCTAAGAGTCAAGTTCTAAGTAGTTACTAGATGTTAACATTAATAAATCCCAATATCCAAATAATACAATTAATGTTCAAAGAAAGGTTATTAGTTAGTTAATACATTACGTTCTGGAAGATTTTCCTCGATGTGGGTTATATAATTTTTATAACAAATTTACATTTTAATGTTTTTACCGACGTGGTTAAAGCCAAGGAAGCGAGTGCCCTGCAAAAATGTAAACCAAAATAGATTTATCTTTTAAAACAAAATGTAAGTGTTTCCTTTTAGTATATATCCACAAATAATAGCTTAATTAAATATTTCGATGCAAAAACACATGTTAAAGATCTAATATATTCGGAGAAAGACATTATCCTAGCATACTACCTCCGTATAAGTCAAGTATAACAAAATGTTAATGTCATTCATAATATAATGCATATCAAATCATCGATTGACTTATCCTGTTGATGTTTCATCAATATTACTTTAATTTCACTGATTATAAAACTTGAAAATTCCGAATTCAAGAAAATCGAAGAAGTGTGATTATTTTAATTCTTTCGAAATCTTATTATAAATGGTTATATCTCATAAACCATTTGGAATTATAAAAAAAAACAAATTGCATATTTATATTCATGATAAAATTTACTATAAAACTATGAGAACAAAATTATAACCCATTCTCGTGGTACATCTTTCGAAGAGCTTGCAAAATTTAATATGTTAGACACTTTGCTGTTTGACTTTAGTCTTGCATTTTTTGCATTCTATTGTTTCCTTTTTTTTAAATTTAGCATTACACACAAGTGGAGGTAGTCTTTTTGAAGTCAAGAGTACGTACCAATAGTCAGCATTTTTTCATATTAAAATTTTATATAATATTAGAAAATTATTATATTTTAGATTTAATTAAATATTTTGATTGATAGGTGAAACTTTATGGGTTTCACAAAATACGCCCTAAACTTAAAAAAAAAAAATCTTTTATAGAACAACAACAACATTTACATGTTTATGACTGGCTTCATGCGTTTGAAAGCGAGGCCGGGACTTGCATTTTTACTGTTGACAAAGTACGTCAATTTTACAACTATATTTAAATACTCATCAAGAACCTGAAGAAGTCGTCGAAAAGATGGGTATTTCCCAATAAAAATTTTTAAATTACTTATAGCCATTTAGTAGTTACATATACTTTTAACCCTTAGGGTGGGAATCTTTATAGAGCTTTGAAAAGAAGTTAGGGCCTAACCAGACTTACTCTTTCCTGATATCTTTTAAATATTGATATTTGAATTAAAATTTACCTTTTGATTATTCTAAGGTTGAGTTAGTGTTTTAACTTGAATTGAATGTTTGACTGGACTTTACTATTTAACTAGGCCTTAGGTTTTGAGCAGAGTTTTGAGAGTTCTTGCTTGTTGAGGTTGAGTCTATGTTCCTACTTGGCTAAAATTTAACTAATTTACTTCTTTAAAATTTACTTATGAGCTTACACCAATAAGACAAACATACAAGTTTAATTACTTAGGAAACTAAATAAATCCTCAAAGCAAATCTCCCGTTATTTTTACATTTGCAGGACATTTTAAATGTTGAGTTCTTTTTTAATTTCTTTTTATTAATTTGTAGGCTAAATTTTAATAGAATTGGGTTTATTCTTGGCAAAGCAGTAACATAGCTGTATCAAGCGTTTTCAGGGGTTTTAGCGCCACAGAAATCCCAACAATAACTCTAGTGAATCTATTAGAAAATCCTTATATTTTAAACGTAATTAAATATATTATTTTTAATTAGTAGATAAAACTATCAATGGTTTTCACAAAATATCAGAATACACCCTAAACTTATAAAATCTTTTATAGAACGGCAACATTTTACATGTTTTCTGACTCGTTTTATTCACTCGAAAGCGAGGCTAGCACTTGCCTATTTACCGATGATATTGTAAGTCGCCTTTTTACAATTATGATTTAACATTTTTAGACCAAGATACTTGTCAACGCTTGAAGGGTCTTCGGAGAGATGAGTATATCCCCATTTAACTATTTTAAATTACTTGTAGCCTTTTGGTAGTTATATAATTTTTAATCCTTAGGGTAGGATTTTTAGAGCTTTGTAAGAGAAGTTAGGACCCAACCAAACCTACTCAACCTGATACCTTTGTTTTGCTATTTGAATTAAATTGACTTTTTTGATTATGTTCGGGTTGAGTTAGTGTATTACCTTTAACTTGAATTGAATATTTGACTTGACTTTTACTGTATAATTGGGCCTTAGTTTTTTTTTTTTTTTTTTTTTTTTTTTGCAGAGTTAGAGAGTTCTTGCTTGCTTAGGTTGAAGTTATATTCCTGCTAGGCTAGAATCTTACCTAATTTACTACTTTAAAATTTATTTATGAGCTTACACGTATTAAGCCGAATGTCCAAGTTTAATATCTTGGTAACAAAGTAAATCCCCTAAAATCCCATTTTTATTTTAACAATCTGAAGAACATTTTAAATGGTGAGTTCTTTATTAATTTCTTTTTATTAATTGTAGGCTAAATTTACTAGAATTAGGTTTATTCTTGGCAGAGCAGCCACTGATCTGCATTAAGCGCTTTCTGGGGTTTAAGCGCCATAGAAATCACTAACAAATCATAAAAATTGCCTATTTCGAAATAATATCCTTTATTAAGAAGTTTTTGAAAATGAAGAACAATTTTTTAGTTTTCGTCAGGTCATTTGCAAGATGAATATCATAAGTTTTTCTTCATGTATAAACTACAATACTTCATTCATATTCTCATCTAGATCGACTAGAATAATGCTTTCAATCTCAAAGGGGAATATACCTCTTCCAACGAAGTCTTCCTTTCCAAAGAAGTAGTGATTCAATAATGGAAATATTTTGTTACGCGATATAAATGGTTTCAAATCGTTTACATAGATTTGTATAAATATAATTATTTTCTTCATCAGAAAAATCATGGTTTAGAATTACTCTGAATCTATCTCTAGCACTTACTTTCTCAATGATGAGAGCATACAAAAAAAAATTGTGAAATAGTTTGAGTCCAAATAAGGATTCTGAAATATTATCAAAGCCATAATACGCGAATCTATTCTTCATTCGTAGGTTTCCTTTAAATGTTTTTTTTTTCACAGTCCTACATTTGCTTCAATTGTTTTACAAGTATATGGGAATTTCTTCTGTTTATTAGATTGACATTTTCACCAAAATACTGGGTTTAACAAAAAAAAAAATTATTACAGGACTTGATGAATTTTCGAATTGTGTTTTGACCCTAGAATTGGCAGTAAAAGAGCTCCTTTCTACTATACCAGAATCTAACTACGTGGTGTATACATTACTATCATTCATTTCAGTATGTGATACAAGTATTTCTTCATCGTAATAGTTTTTGAAAATACACTCCCATTTTAACACTTAGATTCATCTTTATTTACTTCAAAATTACTTAATTAAGAATTCATTTATCTCCAAGAGGCCTTTCGTCATGTCATTGTCCTTTATATTTTACCCAGATGGTATATATATATATATATATATATATATATATATATATATATATATATATATATATATATATATATATATATATATATATATATATATATATATATATATATATATATATATATATATATATATATATATATATATATATATATATATATATATATATATATATATATATATATATATATATATATATATATATATATATATATATATATATATATATATATATATATATATATATATATATATATATATATATATATATATATATATATATATATATATATATATATATATATATATATATATATATATATATATATATATATATATATATATATATATATATATATATATATATATATATATATATATATATATATATATATATATATATATATATATATATATATATATATATATATATATATATATATATATATATATATATATATATATATATATATATATATATATATATATATATATATATATATATATATATATATATATATATATATATATATATATATATATATATATATATATATATATATATATATATATATATATATATATATATGTGTGTGTGTGTGTGTGTGTGTGTGTGTGTGTGTGTAAAATTGCAAACTATTATATATATATATATATATATATATATATATATATATATATATATATATATATATATATATATATATATATATATATATATATATATATATATATATATATATATAATACACACACACACACACACACACACACACACACACACACACACACACACACACATATATATATATATATATATATATATATATATATATATATATATGTGTATGTGTGTGTGTGTGTGTGTGTGTAAAATGCAAACATATATATATATATATATATATATATATATATATATATATATATATATATATATATATATATATATATATATATATATATATATATATATATATATATATATATATATATATATATATATATATATATAATATTTCAAACGTACCTTACTTATTCTGAAAAGCTTGCTGATATTCTATATTATATATATATATATATATATATATATATATATATATATATATACTATATATATATATATATATATATATATATATATATATATATATATATATATATATATATATATATATATATATATATTTTTATTATATATATTATATATTTATATTTTATTTATATATATATATATATATATATATATATATATATATATATATATATATATATATATATATATATATATATATATATATATATATATATATATATATATATATATATATATATATATATATATCCTACCAGGTTCTATAACAAACTGTTTTATTTAGTGTTTGTATTCTTTACGCTCTGTCCTTTTAGGACAACTGGCAACATTCAAATATCTTAAATATTCGAAAATAATCTTCATGTTGCCAAAAAGTAAAAGAAAGACAAACTGGCAACTTGACAAAAACTGCTATTGCAATTTGTCATACTTTTTTTTCATAAGTTGCCACATCTGTCCTATTATTTAAGAACAAAAAATTTGGTCTAATTTAGGACTGAGAATTTACAGCCCATATTTTATATAATTGCAATGCGTTAAAAAAAATATCGTACCCAAAAATTTGCACTTGCAAAATGCATTTAATTCAAATTTTCTTTATTGATTTATACTTTTTATGTATTAAGTTGTTAAAAAATGAATTTAAATCACTTTTCTCTGATAAAAAATTCATATTTATATCAACATTCTACGCCTGGTATTTTTAATTTGGAGGGGCTGCAGCCCTGGAGCCCTTATAGGCGAGCCGCCACTGTATATATATATATATATATATATATATATATATATATATATATATATATATATATATATATATATATATATATATATATATATATATATATATATATATATATATATATATATATATATATCCTCAGGTGGGCAAAGGCCGGAGGCCTACCAAATTCCACCGGAGTTGGGAAAAATCTATCCTGGTCGATGGTGGCGCTGACATGTCCAGATACACGGAGTTTGAAAGTATATAAGTCAAAGGAAGTTGGGAAAACAGATAAAGGGAGTGTGTTCCAGACTTTACTAGTAGAGTATATGTAAAATTGAGC
>SEYY01024154.1:0-7500 GCA_009176605.1 Armadillidium nasatum | reverse complement strand
TTTACAAATTTTAGGAAACCCCGGCCATAACCCCGGCCCCGGCCAAATTTGGGTGACCCCGGCCCCGGCCAAATCCCAGCCCCGGTCGGTCCCTATATATATATATATATATATCAGTAGAAAATCTAATAAAGGATTTTTTTTTCTATAATTCACAAACGGGTTCAAGTTTACTTGAGGGAACTTTTTTCAGCGCTCGAAAATAAATGAACAATTTAGGGTAAAATTAAAATAATTTTTTGAAAAGTTATTATTAAACCCAATAATAGTGAAGCATAATAACTAAAATTTTTGTGTCTTTTTAATATGGAATTATTATTGAAGTACAACATGTATAGTTTTACTACTAACCAAACCTAACCTAACCTAACCTACCTAACGTATCCTATCTTAACATACCTAACTTAGAGTTTCAGAGAGAGTTCCCTCAAAAAAACAAACTGTATAGTAGTAAAACTATACATGTACTTCAATAATAATTTCAAATTAAAAAGACACAAAAATTTTAGTTATTATGCTTCATTATTATTGGGTTTAATAATAAATTTTCAAAAAATGATTTTAATTTTACCCTAAATTGTTCATTTATTTTCGAGCACTGAAAAAAGTTCCCTCAAGTAAACTTGAACCCACAAACGTAACATTATATGAGCAGTTAAACTCGTCTTAAAAAATAAAACACACGCACACCTATACACACTGGAAATCAGATAACGCACAGCCTATTAGCCCATAAAAAGGCCACTCATTGCACGATAGTTTAAGGCTGAGCATGGCTTTGTCTACATTACATGTAGATGATGAATGCGATAAATGTGAAAATACACTTAATTCATTTTTAGTTTTATGTGAAAGTGAAGAAAATGAACAATCCATATTTTATTACATAGAAAATGGAGACGTTCTCTTCTATATACCTAGAAAATGGAGATGCTCGTTGCTAGATATTTTTTATAGGACAGTTTTAAAAGACAGTTCATTTCGTTTTTGCAGCATAAATACTATTTTTTTAATTAAATTTTTTTAAATTTTTTTTTTATGTATTTAAATTACTCATCCGTTAAAGAAAAGTTTGTGTAGAATACATTTAAACATATTTTGACTTCAAATTTTCAATATAGTGAAAATAGGAGAGGTTCGTGCTATATCGAATTATTACCATTTATGCTATGAAAAAAATTGACTGTCCCATTCTTTCAGTAATTGTAGCGTTCACAGTAGTGGATTTTTTGTATGAGACCAGGTTGTTGAAACTAACATAATTTCGCTTTGTGAATTCGTCTAGAATTATGAATTGGAATTTGAAACTAAAAACAGCCTAAGAAATTCTATTACAACAATGTTGCTTGATCATTTTTTTTACAAAAAATTTTTAAAAATAAACAAAAAAATTTAATATATTTAGTAAGCGAGTTGGCTGTTAGGCGTAGTTAGGCAAGAGTTTTTTGGGTAGGTTAGGTTTATTTGCTGGCTGTTAGGTGTAGTTTTACCCTTTAAGTCTAGATTAGGTTAAATTGAACTAGTTTGTTAATCTAAGAAACTAATCAACAACCTAACTGGACTGTTAAGGGTAAAATTACGCCTAACGGCCAGCAAATACACTTAACCATTGCTTAAGTTTTGTATGTAATATTTTATGTATTGCTTCTCTCTCTACTATCATATATATGAACCGACCGGGGCCCCGGCCAAAAATCAGGCAAAACCGGGGTTGCCGGCCGGGGTTAAAATGGCAAATTATACCTTTTTTTTTTTGTTTTTAATTTTCAGCCGATTCTGCTGAAACTTTCAGTGATATAGATTTTTTAACGGTAAGAAAGTCCATTTCTAGCGTTTTTCTGAGTCTATTACGGTTAAAAAAAATTTTTTTTTTTTTTTTTGAAATTTTGCCCGTTTTTAATTGAATGGCGGTTCCAAACCACTTTTTAGAATGAGCTGAAAATTGGACTATTTATTCAAAATTAAATGGGATACAAAAGTCTCTAATAGACTTTTGTTCCCAGAGTTATAGGAAAAATGTTATAAGCCAAAAACTGACCAACTATAGGAAAAAAATTTTTTTTGAACTAAAAAAAATCCACCTTTTCAGACAAAATTTAAAAAAAAAAAAATACAACTATGACATTTCCTATTTTTGGTGTGTATAGAGGAGGGGTGGGGCTACAAATTCCTCCATGTACTTTATTTGTTGACATTTGTTGGTTTTGAGATATAGCCTTCAAAAAGGTCCATTTTTGGCCAAATTTCAAAAATTCCCAAAGTTTGAGAGGCTATATCTCGCTTCAAACAAAGAGCATTTAAATATGCACAAAATAAATATTGTTGCCCTGCTCTCTTCTAAACAATATTCACAAATAAAAAAAAAATAGTAGGTAGCGTTTTTAATAATTTTTTCCTCCAGAAGGGGACAATTTTTGCAAATTTTTTTTCAAGTGCTTATATAAATTTTTTCTAGACGTGATATCAAAAACCTATTCCCACCAATGCAAGAAATTGGGGCAAAGGTATTCAGCTAAATTTTCAGCTCATGTGGACCAGTGGTTTGATCCAGTTATTCATTTTTTTCAACTTTGGGTCCAAATAAGTTTCAAACCGTTGTAGACTCAAAAAAAAAATGCTCGAAATCAACTCAGAACTTCGTGAAAAAATTCAAATACTTTGAAAATTTCAGCTCAATCAGTCAAATAATAAAAAAAATAAATTCAAACAAAATATAAGAAAATTAAGATTTTTTTTCTTTTCTGTTTCTTTTGACCGCTCCTTTTCTGCTAATGAATGTTCATCTTTGTGTTTTGATTTTAGGTACTCCAAAAAGATTTGGTTGAAATTTTTTTACTTGTAGCACCCGGAGGTTCTCTTCTAATTTTCTGACTGAAGATGTTAACATTTAGCTATTTCGAGCCTATCCTGAAACATTGTAAAGTATTCAAATACTGCAGAAGCTGATTTTTTTGCCATATTGACTGAAAGTATAAACAAAATAATAATTTTTAAATAATGCAGCTAAATGATACAAGTTTGATACATGTCAATAAAATAACAATGATATGTATAAATAAATACAGGTTAAATTGATAATTTTATATCTTACATTTTTTCAAACTTTACCTTAGGGTCCTACTTAAATAAACCTGTTGAATCACTATTATGAATTAGAATATTTTTTTTTTAAATTTTTGTACTTTTTTTAAACTTTAACTATACAAAACTGTAATTTTTTGATTTTTTTTTGGAGAAAATGCATATAATCATTAATTTAAGTGAATGTTGGCTATTCTACTCCTTCCTTACAATTAAATAAACCTTATATCTAATTTTCTTAACCTTAAATTTCAGTGCTTTTGACCTCTTTACAAATTTTAGGAAACCCCAGCCAGAACCCCGGCCCCGGCCAAATTTGGGTGACCCCGGTCGGTCCCTATATATATATATACCATATATATATATATATCTGATAGGTACTATTATTAGTGATTGTTGGAAAGCATACGATTGCTTACCCATAACGTAAGCTTTCAATACCTAACAGTTAATCACTCAATTTCTTTAAATCAGACTGGGGTGAAGGTGCAACTCATAGAACGTTTGTGGCATGATCTAAAAGCTGGTATTCCAAGATGACAATATGAAACCACCTGCATAGCCATTTTGCTGAATTTTTTAAATGAAAAAATAAGGATGAATTCATCATTTATCATCAGAAATATCAAGATTGTTTGCAACTTGGATGCGTAGTTTGTCAAACCCGTTGTAAGGGGGAGCAAAAGGCTTCCAACCCAACTCTCTGAAGTGTATTATGTTGTGTTGTCGGCAGCCCAACAGGTATCACAATTTTTAAGGCCCTTATTCCCTCACATAAAACAAAAGACAATAAACATCTAACTCACCGTGTATTTTGAGGTTTTTAAACTCTAACCGTGGCCAGACGTTCCTTAATCATCAGGTGTTCGGTCACTGGACCCTCCCTTGGAACACGTAGATAGTAATGTTTGAGAAATGTTATGTCTTCCAAGTAACTAAAGTTTTCGTCACTCGGTCGGTTCGTCAGTAACTAGTAAGTGGTCTATTTCCTAAAGTCTCAAAGTCAATCAATAAGGGCTTCAGACACAGGGAAAAGAAGCTTCTCAACTTAAACTAACCTTTATTTGTAAGTAACTGTGACAACTGTTTTAGATCTCCAAATGAGCAATTCAAATTCAAAAATAAATAACTTTTACAAAGACAATTTTCAATTTCAAATTATATATATATATGTATATATAACCAATTAAGTTCTGATTATTACTTTGTGATTTTACCGGTCCCAGGGCGATCGAGTCGATGTTAGAGAAGAGCGGCGGAAATTATTAATTGTTAGTAATAGGAAAGATCAAGAAAGGAATTACGATAGGAAATAAGAACGTACGAGATGTAAGTAAAATTTGTGAAAACTTATCTAAGTATCTCAAGATTTATCTTGAGAAAGAGATCGATTGAGATCTTATTTATTTATTGAAATTTCGCTCTTGTGACAACCAGGATCAAACACCCGACACCATCAGAGATCAATTCCAACAATAGAAGTCCGGTTTAATTCCAAGGTTAAAATCAAATCCGAGAATAGAAGTCCTAGTAAAATATAAACTATATACCCACCCACATATATATATGTATACATATATATATGTGAGTACGTATTTACAAAATTTAATTAAACATTTTTATTATTTATATGATTCGCAATTTTTAACAAACCTGTTGTATATAGGACTTGTTATCTCTTTTTCAATCAAAATTGCTTTCCTTTATGCAATCCTTCAAACTAAAACCTAACAAAATTACAAACAATGAGTACACTCATGTATATGTGTATACACATATACATGTGTGCATCATATATCAATTTTTTTTATCAATTTAATTTTCATTATTATTATATTTTATTTTCCAAACGTTTAACATAGGACAAATTAACGGCCCGGTTACCTGTATGGGTTCAAGGATTTAATTTGAGATTGAGATCAAAATAATTAGCTCGAATTTGGATTTCCCAAATCACAGCTGCACTTAAAGAATCTTGTTTTACAAAAATCTATACTCTCTATATATTATTCAAATTTTTATATTTAAGTCGAAAATAAGAATTGAATAACTCTCAAAAAAAATGTAAGAACTATCTCTTATACTGCAAAAGAAAAAGTATTTTAATAAAAAATGTTTACAAAATTATAAAATTCTTTAGAAATAATAAAAAAAATAATACTCTGAGTAGAAGTTGAAATTTATATAAATATAAATTTAATTCTTAATTACACTCTCCCTTTCACCCTCCCCTCCTAAATCTTTAACCCCCCCTTTTACTTATACCCACTGTTGATTTCGGAGTATTGCTTTTATTATCTCGATCGCCTGGGATAATTCATCGAGTATTTCTAATTTTTCTTGTCGGTTACGCCTTCTTAAAAGGTCAAATTCCGCTAAAATATCGTATACTTTAGCTTGGAGGCTTACAACTCGGGAATTATTTAAGTTTATATGAAAAGAAGGTAGGTTAGGTGGGTTAGTTAAGGAGACAGGGTTACTACTATTTACATGGTCATGATTAGGTAATAACGGCGGTGGGAGCGAAGAATAATCTTGCATCCCTACTACACGCATTTGCATTGAGCTTGATTCAGGAGAGACCACCCATTGGGCTTCACATACTCCACGGTACTCTGTTGGTGAATGGTTTCGGTCTCGAAAACTGCGACCTTCATGAGACGTGGAAGGTTGTTCTAGGTCGACGAACCTATAAAGTATTTCTCCAACTCGATCATGGGTTGGGTTATGTGGTTCTTCTTCTATCCTCCTCCTCTGGCTTTGGGGTTCCTCTTCATCACCAACAGAATCCGATTCATCCTCGGTTCTTGCTTCATTTCGCTCCACATCTGTATGGAGGTGATTGGAATGTAAAGAATATTCCAACATTCTTTGGTGTTGTTCGGATATATGTCTGGTTCTTTTTCCACCGGGTGGTAAAGGTCTTTCAACCTCCCGAAAAGGGTCCAATACCCATCTGTGGGCTATCATAAAGTATTTGAGGAATGTTTGATTTCCGTGGAGACCATCTGGGATCAAGCCAAGGTTTAAACTCAATGATTCGCCACAAAGATAGGCAGCATGAGGAGTTTTCTGCTGTTTATACTTGTATTTACGGAGAGTATTTTCCATAATAACTATTGAGTGCAAAATTTCCATACATTAATAATTTGCCTGGCCAATGAAATTGATCTTGACCAAGGGACTTAAATTGTTCGTAAACATGACAGGAGTGTTTGTTCATGACTATAGGATTGAGGCGGTCATCATCGTTTAAGAAATCTTTGTAAGTTGGGCCCCATTCTCTGATCAGTCTAGTCTGGTTAAACGTGTACATGTCTTTAACTGCAGGTATAACGAGGTATACCCGACATTGGTTATTCCTACTAAAAGCATGTGTCGTAATTTGGGCCATTATACCGGGTATGGCATTGATGGAGAAGAAAGGATTAGGTCGGAAAACAGTCATTTCTCTTCTTCCCCGTGTACGAATGGTAGTGCGTATCCATGCCAGTGGAGTTAATGCCCACACAAGAATGATGTCAAAGTGAGGCTTCATGGCTCTTTTAAGGAGTCCTAAACTTTGTTCAAGGGTACATCCTGAATGATTTACGACATATACTGCAATATTATATTCATCTCTGAGGAAAGCATGTCCTGTTCTAAAAATGCCAGCTTCCGAACTTCCTACAACCAGCATATGAATTTTTCTTGTGGATTGATTGTTTTCAGCCATATTGATCTACCCTTTCCTCGCTTCCTAGGATGTCTAAAGGAAATGAAAATAGAAAAAAAATTATTAATTTAATTATATAATTATCATCTCCCATTTCTCGCAACACCTCAATAACATCAACTCGATCTTTTTCTAACTAATAAAATTCTCAAATCAATTACTTTACGTTAGAATAGGAATGGGGCAAAATAATTCTTCAACGAAAACAAACTTAAAAATGATTTTATCTCCACTAAAGGGAAAATGGAATGTTTTGTATTATTCATTTTGGAGAGTAGGAATCGTTTAATAACAACCAATAGGGGTTTATAAGTTAATTTTATGGGACAACTAAAGAATTGACTGAATGTAACATTGAAATGATAATCTGATTATCTAGTTTTACTTTGTTTTCATCATTATAGAGACTTCATAAGACCAAAATATAACCTAGCTTTTTGTTCTGTCCAATACCTCTATAACCGATACCGATGCCGATAACTACTTTGTCGTAGTGATATGTCTACAACCGATACTGATCCCGATAAACTACTTTGTCATAATGATATGTCTATAACAGATACTGATACTGATACCATCTATTACCGATAACGATACCGATAACTACCTAGTCGTATTGATAGGAGTCGAAATAGCAGCTGAAATAGTAGTAGAAATAGTAGTAGAGATAGCAGCAGAAAAAATAACAGGGTTAGTTTTCCACT
>SEYY01024153.1:0-2500 GCA_009176605.1 Armadillidium nasatum | reverse complement strand
ATGTTGAATCCACCGAAGTTCAAAGTGAAAGGTAGATGCGGCGGCCCCCCCAAATTTTTTTTTTTTCTCTCCAGTTACCACTAGAGATGAAAAAAATCAAGGAATTTGGTAAAGTTAAACGCCGACATGCGGCATTTTTTTATTTATTTGTGGTAGTTGGTTAGTGAGGTTATTTGTTTTTATAAGTGTCTGTGAGGGAGTTTTGAAGCTGCTGTCATTGCTGCTACTATTTCTTAGATTAGACCAAAGCGACGAATGTGTCTTCTGCAATTAGATTTCATTGTTAAATATTGTAATAACATTTAATTATTGTAATAAAATTAAAATTTTTAATTAATATTTTTATACACTATTCACTATTAATAAGAAGCCATTGTAAATAAAAGGTATGTGTTGCACAAGATTTTAAAATATAAAGTAAATTCTTTATGGACGATACGCAGACACACCACAAAATATATATATATATATATATATATATATATATATATATATATATATATATATATATATATATATATATATATATATATATATATATATATATATATATATATATATATATATATATATATTGCAGAGTTTGTAAAATGGAGGAATGTTCGAAAGCAAATGGCCGACATGTTCAATGTACAAAACTTGAATGAAGATGCTGCAGAAAAAAAATTTTTTTTTCTTTCTTTCGACTACAACAGCTGATGAAGAAACGCAGAAATATGGTCAAGTTAAACGCCGACATGCGTAATTTTTTTTTCCCCAATTTCAACTAGAGATGAAGAAATTCAGAAATCTGGTCAAGTTAAAGGCCGACATTCGGCAAAATATTACTATTAAAGGTTTTAATAGTAATTAATTAATAATAGTAATTATTAATATTAAAGTTAGTTGAATTTAATTAGGAAAACAAGGCTATTTATTCAAGAGACTCCTACCTACAGCCATTCATTGAAGAAGCAAAATTTCCTGAATATATATATTTTAAGGAAGTGTCAGAACATTCACGAATGTGACGTTTATATTTTAATTTATGTATAGTTATACAAAATGGTACCAAATTTCATTGGTATTATTAATATTTCCCAGTATTATGAGTACTAGTAATCTAAATGAAGATTTTTATTTTATTTTAAAAATCTTTTACAAGACCTCCTCCCAAAGGTATCTCCCATTTCCCTAGAAACCTCTGCGCAGTATACACTTAATTCAGATTTATTTAATACAATTTTAATGGGTTAAAATCTTGTTAAATAAATGTTATAAATAGATTATCTTTGTTCAGGAAATTTTGCATCTCTTTTTAATAATTCTTTATTTAACGCCTGAATTTTTTGGAAGTTTTCAATAAAGCATGTTCCATATATTTTTTTTACAGGAAATGCAAACTTTGCTAAAATAAAGCTAACATAAACGGGTTTTTATTCTGATGATGAAGAAGTTAGTTTTTTTTGTTAAAATTTTTTTTATTTATTTTATATTAGGGCAGAATCTGCGCTACAGAATGAAGCTTAGTTACTGTTATGTAGCTCTGTATCAGATTTTAAGCCATTATGGTACCTATATATATATATATATATATATATATATATATATATATATATATATATATATATATTAGTTCCATGGAGAAAACCATTATTATTTTATGAAGCTGACTTCTTCCCTCTCATCCTTTTTACCAGAGACTACCCTGAGACGGGCCTGGAGGATGACTTTGTTGAGAAAAAACCTACAGTTACAGCCCAACTCAGCCATACTCTCACCGATGATCCTGCCAACATTGCCGCAAAGGTTGGGGCTGAGGTAATCTCACTTATTATTTGTAAGACCATGATTCTGATTACAGTCAGACAGGATTAATTGAGTTGTATAAGTTAAAGTAACAAGTTGAATTTTGAAAGAAATTTGCATTGCAAGTCTTTAGATGATAATTCAATTATTATAATAATAATTTATTGGTAGAAGTTTAGATAGGTATTGTTGTTATATTATTTGTCATAATGGCGGAAATATAAATATTAAAGATACATAGGGCAGGACAGAGACAAACAACTATTCTTACCTAGGCCTTTATTTACATGTATAACACAGTACAAGTCGTGGTACAATACACGAGATAGAATCAACAGAATGAGAATGCAAATGTTTCTCACATAGAACATAGTCTTTACTGAATCATGACAAAGAGTATTTTTTTACAGTATCAACAGTACAAATACTTTAGGTTAACTCTAACAGGTCTCTTATTATTATTATTATTATTATTATTATTATTATTATTATTATTATTATTATTATTTATTGTTGCAGGTCTCGAACGTGGCTGGAAATGTTGCTGGAAAAGTTGGGAACGTGTTGGGAGGGCTTGGGAAGGGCATCGGTGGCTTCAAATTTGGAGGAGGAGGATTTTTTTGAACACAGTTTTATTCTTCTAATTTTTTTTTCCAAACCAATTATAACAGTTTTAACAGTTGAAAGTTTTAGCAGTCATTATTATTATTAT
>SEYY01024152.1:77500-87500 GCA_009176605.1 Armadillidium nasatum | reverse complement strand
TACAAGGGACGAATAAGACCCTTATATATTTGGAGTAACTGTTCAGAAGAGAAAAATTCTCGCAATCTGAACAGAACTCCCAGCTTCTTAGAGGCCGCTTTAGCAACCATTGTGATATGTGGTTTCCAAGATAGTTTGTTGTTTATGTTTAGACCAAGAATGTTAATGTTTTTTACAGGTGAGACGGGAGAGCCATCGAAGAGGATAGGAAAGTTAGGAGGTGTTTTTGAGAGGGAGATGTGAAGAAGTTGAGTTTTTAAAGAATTGAATTTCACAAGGTTGCTATGACCCCACCGGGAAATCCCATCCAGATCGGCAAGAATAGAATTGGAAAGTTGAAGACGAGAAGCAACTCTAGAAGCAAAAGAGGGAGCAGATTTGAAATGAGTAGAAGAATGCAGAGTTGAATCATCAGCATAAGAGTGAACAGAGTTAGAAGTGCAGTGGAGAAGATCGTTAATGAAAAGTAAGAATAAGGTTGGAGATAAAACAGAACCCTGAGGAACACCACAGTTGACAGAAAAAGGAGGAAGAGGTCGCTCCATCTACAAGTGCCGAAATGGAACGATCTGAGAGAAAACTAGACAAGAGTAAGCAAAGAGAAGGAGGAAACCCAAAGGAAGGGGAGCTTGGAGAGCAGTGACGCATGCCACACCCGGTCAAAAGCCTTGGATATGTCAAGCGCCACCACACAAGACTCCCCGAAGTCCCTAAGGGCAGAAGACCATAGATCAGTAAGATAGGAAAGTATGTCACCAGTTGACCTCGAGCGATCGAAAGCCATACTGGTGATCAGAAAGAAGAGAATGAGACTCCAAATGATCCAGGAAATGAGAGTTGAGAAGAGTTTCAAAAATTTTAGATAGAACACAAGTGAGAGCTATAGGTCGATAGTTAGAAGGGTCAGAGCGACTACCTTTTTTCGGGATCGGTTGAACAAACGCACGCTTCCAGCATTGAGGAAAAGTATTAGTATTAAGGCATAGAGAGTAGAGCTGAACGAGGACAGGCGCCAACTCGGAAGCACACTCCCTCAGAACACGAGGGGGAATGCCATCCGGGCCACTGGCCTTCCTGACGTTCATAGATTTCAGGATCCCATGCACCTGATCATGAGTAATTACAGGCAGAGACATGGGACACCTGAGAGGAGAAGGAGTAGGAGGAGGGATGTCAGAATCGAGCAGGGTGGAATTAGATGAAAAAAGGAGGCCGAAGAGATTAGCCTTTTCAGAAGGAGTATTAGCAACAGAACCATCAGAGCGAATAAGAGGAGGAAAGGCAGATTTACAGAAGTTGTTAGAGATATTTTTGACAAGAGGCCAGAAATTTTTATCAGTAGGAGAGCCATGGAGGTCAGCGCACTTCCTTTTAATGAAAGTACGCTTAGTCCGTCGAAGAACATCCCTGCATCGATTCCGGGCTGAATGAAAATTAGTAAGAGTGATAGGAGAAGGAGAGTTTTTCCACCCACGATAAGCATTGTCTCTCTCCCGGAGGGCAAGAGAACAATTGCCATCGAACCATGGATTTTGAGGAGAAAAAGATTTAGTTGAAGATGGAATGAATCTGCCCATCCCTTCAAGGATTACTGCCCCTACCTTTTCAGCAGAGACAGAAGCGTCCCCCGAGACAAAGCAAGATTCACTCCAATGATAGTTAGCAAAGAAGCGGCGCATTGCCCCCCAATTAGCCCGATTAAAGTGCCAGAAAGTACGTTTAGGGCATGGTGGAGCTGTTGGAGAGAAAGCATTATAACTAAGAGCTATATATATATATATATATATATATATATATATATATATATATATATATATATATATATATATATATATATATATATATATATTATATATAATTATAATATATCATGGCGTACCTTGAGGATTTACTTGGGTAGGCACAACCACACACACACACACACACACACACACACATATATATATATATATATATATATATATATATATATATATATATATATATATATATATATATATATATATATATATATAATATATATATAAAATATTACGAAAACGTACTTTAATAAATGAAATACGTAGCTTATTTATTTGTATGAGAGATTTAATTTCCTGTCCTTATGAATAAAATAATTAATAGTTTTCTCATATATTTCTTCGTTTCCACAAAGGGAAACCAATAGTTCTTTTTCAATTAATATCCTGGCTAAATCATTTAACCTTTCACTATTCATTTTTTATTTATTAATTATTCATTAATTTATTTATTTATTTATTTATTAATGAATCTGGTGTTCCTTAGATAAATTATTAAAACTATTTTTTTTTTAAATTAAATCCACTTACTTCCATTATGTATTATTTCAATTGTTTTAATTATATAAAGATATAATAGCACACTATATATATATATATATATATATATATATATATATATATATATATATATATATATATATATATATATATATATATATATATATATATATATATATATATATATATATATATAAGCAATTAAAATCATCTCTTCCCATCTTTCCTTTAGATTAAATCTTCATCACGTTACACGGCATTCAGATATTATATATATATATATATATATATATATATATATATATATATATATATATATATATATATATATATATATATATATATATATATATATATATATATATATATATATATATATATATATATATATATATATATATATATATATATATATATATATATATATATATATATATATATATATATATATATATATATATATATATATATATATATATATATATATATATATATATATATATATATATATATATATATATATATATATATATATATATATATATATATATATATATATATATATATATATATATATATATATATATATATATATATATATATATATATATATATATATATATATATATATATATATATATATATATATATATATATAAACGTATTTATATAATTAGTAAAATTACTAAAAGATCAATTAAAATATTTGCTATTCTATCTATTGTAAATAGTTTATAAGTTAGTACACAAACACTCTAATGAATCAATATAGAGAATTGATAAGGACTTTGAATAGTTCTCAAAATTTTATAAAACTTTCGAATCAAATCAAACAAAACGTTGAAACATCACTTAATTGTCACAGGCTCCTTTATTAAATCAAGTTTGAACATTTTTTTGATATTTCATATCTAGATAATTGGAATTAACAAATAAAAATTGAAAATTGCTATTGATTCGTTTTGCTATATATATATATATATATATATATATATATATATATATATATATATATATATATATATATATATATATATATATATATATATATATATATATATATATATATATATATATATATATATATATATATATATATATATATATATATATATATATATATATATATATATATATATATATATATATATATATATATATATATATATATATATATATATATATATATATATATATATATATATATATATATATATATATATATATATATATATATATATATATATATATATATATATATATATATATATATATATATATATATATATATATATATATATATATATATATATATATATATATATATATGATTCGGCCGTCGTCGAGAGTAGATGTGCCTAAAAATAGATGGGAATAGAAAAGCGAGAAGAATCAGAAAGAAGTTTGAGGAGGGAAAAGAAGAGAGAAGGTTTATGCATGAAGACAGTACTGACCAAAATTTTAAAAACTAATAGCTAAAATTTTTAAAATTAGAATTTTAGAAAATATTTTTGCATTAAAAGAAAAAAAATAAATTAAACAAGTTTCGATAAAATTATATCTCAAAATTTATAGAGGAGCAACAAATCTATCAAGATAATGGACTTTCGGCTTTTAATGAAAAAATAAACCTTATCATTAAGAATTTAAATTTTAAAAACAAGAGTTTGAAAATCGACGACAGGATTGGATCATGTAAAGAGAACTAAATGCAAGGACGACAGGACTAGCCATCCGGCCTTGTGATTACTCTGTCAACGGCTTGTAACTACTCCAGAACCAGCATTGGAAACCATAGCTCAGAGAAGCACAATCTTTTGAAGACCCCTGGGAGAGAGTGTTTAGAGGTTAGTTTGAAAACTATGCTGGTCCTACTGAAAGGGTAAAAACCCTACCTGAGAGTCTGGATAAGACTTATGGACCGACATGGAGACGAACGAGCCGAAAAACATGATCTTTTAGAGGGCTCTGGGAGAACTTCTTCAAGCAGATGGCGAAAGATGCTGGTTCCACTGACAGGGTGAAAACCCTTCCTGGGAGAGGTTGTAGATTGTAGTAGATATATATATATATATATATATATATATATTATATTGAGAGAAAGAGAAAGAGAAATAGGTTAGTGTGGTGAAAGTTCCGAAATTGATCCCTTTGACTCTTCGTCCAAAGTAACTTCCTGGAGAACTCTACACCTTGAGTAAGTCAATGATATATATATATATATATATATATATATATATATATATATATATATATATATATATATATATATATATATATATATATAGAAAGTAAAGCAATAAATAAAAATCCAGGCGTCAAAGCCCTTTAATAAGTCGATATTGAGAAGTAGGATTAGTGTTTTAAGTTACTGCTTTTTATTAGAGCGTTGAGTCCTCTCCTCAATTACTGAGAAAGCCTTCTAAGCCTTAATTTTCCGCGCCGTGACCAAGATGGTCTCCCACAATTTCCTTATAAAGAAAGTCGTGAAAATTTCTTTCATAAACTCGCTGTTCACTCTTTCTTATTTCGAGTGTATAATATTTTATAGGCAGTAATTTGGCTTTTAGCGCCTTTTTCCTCTGACGTAATGTCTCAATTAGTTAAAAATACGCATATATATATATATATATATATATATATATATATATATATATATATATATATATATATATATATATATATATATATATATATATCCAGAACAAGGTTAGCCGTTCTGATTCCTCTGACAATCCTCCAATAGTTCTCACTTGTGTTCCATCTAAAATCTTTGAAACTCTCCTTAACTCTCATTTCTTGGATCATCTGGAGTATCACTTCCTTCTTTTTTGATAATCACTACCATCTTCGAAGTTCAATATACTTTCCTATCTCTCTGATTTATGGTCTTCTGCCCTTATTGAATATGTGTGGTGACGATTGACATTTTCAAGACTGTTGACCGAGTGGGATGCGTCACTACCCTCCAAGCTCCCTTCCTTTGGGTTTCTTCCTTCTCTTTGCTTCTTATGTCTTGTTTTCTCTTGGATCGTTCCATATCGTGACTTGTCGATGGAGCGAAATCTTCCTCCATTTCTGTCAATAGTGTTGTTCCTCAGGGTTGTGTTCTATCTCTAACTTTATTCTTACTTTTCGTCAACGATCTTTTCAGCTAAACTTATAACTCTGTTCATTGTTATGTCGATGACTCAACTCTTCATTCTTCCACTCATTTCAAATCTGCTCCCTCTTTTTCTTCTTGAAATGTTTCTCATCTTCAACTTCCTGATTCCATTCTTGCCGATCTGGAAGGGATTTCCCGGTGGGGTCGCCTCAACCTTGTGAAATTCTACTCTTTAAAAACTCAACTTCTTCATATTTGCCTCTGGAAAATACCTCCTAACTTTCCTATATCTTTCGAGGGATTTGCTGTTTTACCTGTAAACAACATTACATTATTGGTCTATACATAAACAATAAACTTTCTTGGAAACCACATATCACAATAGTTGTAGGGCGGCTTCAAAGAAACTGAGAATATTGTTCTTTCGAACAGTTGCTGCAATTATATAAGGGTCATATTCGTTTATCTATGGAGTACCGTTCTTACATCTGGGGGTGGGGGGGGATCCGGTTCCACCTCTCTTGGATATAGTTGAGTCTAAGGCTAAAAGATTAATAAACTGTCCGCTCCTTTCAAATAGGTCTGACCTCTTGCATTCCACCATCATTGCGTCGCTCTCGTAGCACAAGGGGAGCCATGCTTTCGCATGAATTTTGTGTGAACATGGCAGACCCCAGGCTTGTCCGTTGTGGTACCTCCTTCTTTCTAGCCACTTCTGTCTGTGGAACTCTCTGTTATCATCTATTTTTCCTCCTGTATTTAATATTCCTCTGTTTAAAACCTCCGTCTGGGCCCAACTAAGAGATTTGCGTTAGTCGGGACTGGGTCGGTTTCTCATATTTTTTTCTGCCCCTCCTTGAAAAGGGCTTGGCCCGTGAGCGGAGCTAATCTTTTAATTATATATATATATATATATATATATATATATATATATATATATATATATATATTATATATATATATATATATATATATATACACGAGCACATAGATAACAAGCAAAATTAGCAAGTAACACTTCAAACTAAACCATAGATTAAAAATCCTACAATAAGAATAACGAAATGAAATTAAATAACATACTCTATAATAATTAAAGCAAAAATAAATAAATAAATAAATAAATAAATAAATAAATGAAAAAGGCAAAAGAATTTCTCGCCATTTACAAATGCTTCTGTAATATGTTTAAAAAGGATTTTTATCATTCCTTTTTTTTTTCTCTCTCCAAAAAGACAAAGGCGGAATCGCATTTTTTCCTCTCGCAATATTATCTCAACTATTTCAGACTTGTTAGAAATTTATATACATGAATAAATTTCAATGGAATATCTCATTAAGTATGCAGCCGAACTTCATTATGCATCAAATATTTTTTAAACACTTCTTTCATGCTCATACTTTCGCTTCAACGCTAAGCATGCTTTTTGATAAAAGAACACACACACGTACGAACACCTACACACACACGCACACGCACACAAATATATATATATATATATATATATATATATATATATATATATATATATATATATATATATATATATATATATATATATATATATATATATGGTGTGTGTGTTTATGTAACTGGAACCCCTAGGTATAAAAGCAGTTCCCGTAAAAGTAATGCTGAGCCAGCTGGAAAAACTGAAGAAAGGGAAAATATTTTCAGTTTTTTTTAAGTCTTTGTAATTTGAGGTTATCAAGATATTTATTTATATATATTTAGACTGTAGAGCCTTCTATACAGATAGAAACTATATAATGTATTTAGTGAGAGAATTTGTATAATCCGTTTTTAAATGACTCCTCCGCAGGGAAATTATATCCAGATAATCATCATCGAGATCGATTAAAGCTACCTGAATAGTCGAAAGAGTGGATGAGTGAATGTGATAAGAAATCTGACTCGTACAGTAAAGGTTCCGGGTTCGTGTCCGATAAAGTTACTATCCTACAAAATTTTCCAATTTACACTTCCCCTTCACTTTCAGTCTGATAAAAGTTTAAATAAAACGTCAAAATACATTATACAAATATAATACAAATATAAACAAATACAAGATTAAAGTCATTAGAAAATATCATTAAAATTAACCCATTATTTTTGGTAAGATTAGCCAGTAAGAGCAAAGATGATATATTTATGTAGAGAAGAACTACTGATGAAGTCAAGAAATGTTGATGAAATGGTTGAGACGATCCAGAATATGTGAAGGTTCTTCATTAAATGATCCACTCTTTGAGAATACTGAATGATTCAGCCTCTTTCACAACTCTATCCGTATTAGATACGTAAACTACTCAATGGTGTTCTCACTGAAATCACCCTAAAGCTTAAATTATGAAACTCATTGATGAAAAAATTAATAAAAGAGACCGAAAATATGTTCCATTGGAAGAATAGTAGCTAAGAAACAAGATTATTTTAGTACTAA
Organism: Armadillidium nasatum; assembly: GCA_009176605.1. NCBI lineage: Eukaryota > Metazoa > Arthropoda > Malacostraca > Isopoda > Armadillidiidae > Armadillidium > Armadillidium nasatum. Next base: position 79,650 of record SEYY01024152.1, on the reverse strand, counting down.
AAGAAAGATTTTAAGATATAGAGTGATTAACTCAAGTGCTTGAAGGCTCTGGTTTGATCCCACATGAGGATTCTAGATACATACTATCTAGAAAAGTTCCTATCCTAGAAAAGGGAAAAGAACGTGAGATGTGAACTTTTTAAATATAAAAATAATAAAAGATAGAATAAAATGAAGCTATGATTTTTATTTTAATATTTTGCTTCTAAGTTTTTTGTATTTATAGAGTGCTTATAATCATCATCAAAAAATGATTTATGATTTGGTCATTTACGTTTCGTGTTGTGTTTGGTGTCAAATGAAGTTAAGCCCAAGACATTCAGGAGAGCTAAAATGGAATCACTGGACTGTGGGCTTTGTTTTAATATAATAAATTTTCTAACTCAGCTATTAAGTATATTAATTAATTCCATATATAGGTATCACCAATGCAGCGCTTAAAACAGGTCATTTAATTGGAAGGTTCAGAGTTAAAGTGAGACACGTCCATATTTTCATCATTTTGCAATAACACTGCCATAGTAGAGTAAAAATGTTATATTACATGTGTAATAATGAATCAAGTTTCTAGTTTAATTTTAATGTTAATTAATTAAGTTCAATGCTAATTAATAGCAAATGATTGAATTTGAGGTCTGTTTTCTCAGAAATGAGTCTCATGAACTTCGTTCACTTTAACTCTGAACCCTCCAAATGTGTTGATAATAAAATACGCTTCCATTAACTGTCTAACTGCTAGTTTGGAGAGCATCACCAGCTCTCGGAGCGTGTGGTTCGCTCTCTCTGAACTGGTGGTTGGCCGGAAGGGCAGTATTTTCTCTGCCTGGAGGGACGGTATATGCCCTCGTAGGAGAGGGCATATACCGTCAAAACAAAAAAAAAAAATTTTTATAGTTAAATACAACTCCATTAGACATGTTAGAGATTGTAAGTAGGAAAAATAAGTTGGGGTTGCAATGGCTTGAGAATTCTAGAAGCAAAATATAAAGAGTAAATGTTCAATAAATGTTTATCTTAGAAAATTAAGCCTTTATAAAAGGGATACTATTTTGAATGTTTTACTTTAGGGATCGAACGCTCAACCTTCGCCATACGAGATATTTACATTATCACATACGTTTTATCTGTTTTACAATGACCGTGACATTTCAATTTATTATTAATTTTATAGTTTTAAATAAACAATATATTGCTATTGAAACATTAAAATTATAACAAATAAAATTTTCGACTATAATAATAATAATAATAATATAGGAACTCAATTTCAGCTTTTGATTTAATAAAAGATTTACATTTGGATTCCAAATTTCTAAATAGTTATAGATAACTATTTAGAAATTTGGAATCCAAATGTAAATCTTTTATTAATAATAATAATAATAATATAATAATAATAATAATAATAATAATAATAATAATAATAATAATAATAATAATAATAATAATAATAATAATAATAATAATAATAATTATTATTATTTTTTTTTTTTTTTAATTTTAATAATAATATATAATAATAATAATAATAATAATAATAATAATAATAATAATAATAAATAATAATAATTATATATTATTATTATTATTATTATTATTATTATTATTATTATTATTATTATTATTATTATTATTATTGTTATTAGTATTATTATTATTATTATTATTTCACAATTGTAAAAAAAATATAGATGCCGAAGATATATTTTGGTTTATAAACTTCAATTAAAAATTTCTCAGAAAAGTAACAAACTACGTTCTACTTTCAGGAATAATGAATACACAAAACATATAATCAATAATTGGTTTTATAAGAGATAGTTTTTAAAAGAGATATTCTTTTTTTCTTTATTCAGCATTGCAAGTTAAATATATAATCTAAAGACATTTTGGTCACCTCAGTTAATTGTATTTGCATGCAATGCCTATTTTTTTTTTGTCTGTAACCTGTGTGTGGTGCGACCATTTTCGTGCGGTGCAGTGTAGTGTGGTACCCAATTTTTGAATGCTAGGTTAGTGTTGTTGTAAAATTAAAAATTAAAATCACATAAAATCAAATAAATTTTATTATATATATATATATATATATATATATATATATATATATATATATATATATATATATATATATATATATATATATATATATA
>SEYY01024152.1:60000-67500 GCA_009176605.1 Armadillidium nasatum | reverse complement strand
TGCGGTGTTAGTTGAGAAATCTGGGAAGAAGTTGAGAATGTTGAAAGTGATCAGGGGATTGAGGGAGGAATGGATGAAGAGAAGAGTCCGGAAGGAAATAGAGGTAAAAATGTTTGAGAATACTTGTCCATCATATATGATATATGGGTGTGACATATGGATACTGAATGCTCTGATTCGAAAAGATTCGAAATAAGTTTTTGAGATGATAGGATTGAAGGCTATATGTTGGTTAAGAAGGGTAAATTGAATTTGAAAAGGAATAATATGGAAGATGTGTGGATAGAGAAAGGGAATAGTGGGTAGCGAGGAAGAGGGAGTATTAAGGTGGTTTGGGCTTATTTGTAAAATTTATGAGGATAGGATGGTGGGAATAGTATTGAGACCCGAGGTGGATGGGGGAAGGGGAAGGCCGAGGTGGAGGTAGATGGATGCGGTGAGGTAGATTTTGAGTGAGAGAGATTTGAATATACTGTAGATAAAGGTAGGAGAGTTGCGCAGGACAGAGTGAGAGGGAAGTCATTGGAGATGAGGGGAGGGAGACATGTGTGGATGTGTATGTGTGAGCGAACTGTGAAGGGCACCACCCCACAAGAGTTGGAAAGGTAGGTGGCATATATATATATATATATATATATATATATATATATATATATATATATATATATATATATATATATATATATATATATATATATATATATATATATATATATATATATATATATATATATATATAAGGAGAGTCTTAAATAGCGATTATCTATTTTAATGTAAAAATGAAGAAGAAGGGAAAAAAAATATGTTCCTCGTTAAAAAGAAGCTTTTGCTTCTCTTGATACATTCGTTCAAAACAATAAACAAGAAAAGGTGTAAAAAAAAGAACTTTCATTAATCATTTTTGAAGCTCCTCTTCGCTTCGTCTTCTTCGCTTGAAAATCTTCAAGAACGATTTGAAAAGGGGATGAAAACAGTCATTAGCGCTCTTTTTTTTTTATCATCATTTCATTCTTTTTTTTTTTGTAACAAGATTTATCTATATATATATATATATATATAATATATATATATATATATATATATATATATATATATATATATATATATATATATATATATATATATATATATATATATATATATATATATATATATATATATAGTATAATTTATATATATATATATATATATATATATATATATATATATATATATATATATATATATATATATATATATATATATATATATATATATATATATATATATATATATATATATATATATATATATATATATATATATATATATATATATATATATATATATATATATATATATATATATATATATATATATATATATATATATATATATATATATATATATATATATATATATATATATATATATATATATATATATATATATATATATATATATATATATATATATATATATATATATATATATATATATATATATATATATATATATATATATATATATATATATATATATATATATATATATATATATATATATATATATATATATATATATATATATATATATATATATATATATATATATATATATATATATATATATATATATATATATATATATATATATATATATATATATATATATATATATATATATATATATATATATATATATATATATATATATATATCATATATATAATATATATATATATATATATATATATATATATATATATATATATATATATATATATATATATATATATATATATATATATATATATATATATATATATATATATATATATTTAAAAGCATAATTTTAATAGCTTTAATCAGACTCATAATGTAAACTTTCATAAATTTATTTTATAAAAATATATTTCATTGAATTAATTGAAATATCAATTAGGAACAATAAATTTTTTTTTTTTTTATTTTCATTATTATTTTGCATTATTTTGCTATAATCTAAGTATTAATTATTTATATTTTGCTAATTTTACTCATTTATTTATTTATTCTTTCTCTGAAAAATTGAAAAATGTTCGTTATTTTTTTCAAATTTCATCTCAAAAATTTTCTTTATATTATTTATAAATTATATTATTTAATTAAAAAAAATTTTTAATATCAAAGTGTTATTAATTGTTAATAAGTATGAAGATATATTTACTCTCAATATTCTCTGAAATGTTTCAAACTAAGATTCATTATATTTAGTTGCAAATTAAGTTTTATTTTATTTTTTCGAATAATAGATTTAATTTTTGCTTTTTTTCACTAAATGTTTGTTTATTTCCAGCTTTACTTTTCTTCTAAAATTAGAGCATATTAGATTTTTTTTTTTTTTTTAGATGAAAGTTTACATCTTATGGGCATTGCCCTGCTCGAGGAGAGGAACTTTTCTAGGTAGTATATAACTAGGATCCCCAAGTGGAATCGAACCGGCCCCCTCAAGCACTTGAGTCAATCACACTAAAATTTTAAACTTACAACTATTAACTATAAATTTAATAAATAATTCATTAGTGTTTTATGTTACAAGATATTTTACTTTAGCATCTACTTAGAAATTGAATATTTCTCATCATGTTTTTGCTAAATTTATAAGCTAACATTATAATTTCTTAATATTAAAGTAATAAAAGTATAAAACTTTAAATTCTTTTTGTTCTATACGCATTATCTCTTCTAATAAGAAAGAGTATTATTCTATTTTTGTGCCATGTTTTAGAACTTTTTAATTTTGCATATTACTATTATTATTTAATCATTTTTCTTATTCAATAAACAGTTTTTTTTCCACTTTCTAATATATTCAAATGTATTTTAATATATTTACATCATTCCCCTTTCTATTTTAATGCGTGCAATGACAGTGTTATTTTAATCTACTTAACGTGCGTAAGCTCTCCTTTTAAAAAACTTTTTTCATCACTTTAAAACTTTGTATTTTAATGGCTTTTTATTCTTTGCATCTTCATTATTTCACATCGACTTAATCTCTTCTTCGTAAAATTAAACAAAGTTTCTTAACTGCTGTTCATCAATCATTGTGTTTTGCCCTTTTAAATTATATTATTCAAATACTATATATGCTTACTAATTATATGCACTCATATATATATATATATATATATATAATATATATATATATATATATATATATATATATATATATATATATATATATATATATATATATATAGTTTAATTTTTATTTCCTTTCTAGTTTTGAAATACGAACGGAACAAAATTTAGACCAAATCTGAGTAACCAGCATGATTAGAGAATCGACAATTCTAAACATGAAAACATTAATTTCACCTTTGAGTGAGAATGAAGTGGTTAATTTTTCTTGATATTTTTATCTCCCACTCTTTTTGTGGATTCTCTACTTCTATTTATCGTAAACATACTAATACCTTCCTGAACAATTTCTTTAGCTCTATCACACTTTCTCATTAAATTGCAAGCCTCAAGTCTTCGCATACATTGACATATCACATTTGTTTTAACTGAACAATACTTTCTTCATAAGTTTTCGAGTTTTAATCTTTTCCCTTCTAAACCTTTATTATAAACTGGTGTGCTCTTACCTAAGTAACATCTACCACCCCAAATGTACTTCCTACAATCCTTATAAATTTCCTGTCTATGCTAAACTCTCTCAAATTGGGCCTCTTTCAAGTGATCTTCATTTCCAAATTAAGAATATCTTTCACAAACATTTTCCGTAATGCAACTTTTTTATATCCTTTACAAAAAACCAATCAATTGGTAGCTGTCTGAAGATTAAAGAAAGTATTCTAGTGTACTTGCGGTCTTGCATATTATATAAATACAAATGTGACGACTGTAATATCGACAATATGTTTCAAACCAGCCAACAACCGAAGATGTGAGCCTTCAAATACATATAGGTATCTCTTTTTATACTAATTTTCCTATTTCCCATCGGAGAATTCAGCTATCAGAGATCACTCCAATGTCACTAAACATCGTATATCTCTCCAGAACTTTTCTATCCTACAAAATGCTTCAAATGACGAAGAGCTTTAAATTTCGAAACACTTATATATAAAAACAATTAATCTCACTCTTAATACCTAGATTTCTTCTTTCTCACTTCTAATTGCTTGATTTTGTCTTACATTCTTCTTTCTTATCTTTTCTCTCTTTTTTGTCTTGTCTATTTTATTCCATTCATTTATTTATCTTTTCTATTCTTGTTAACATTTCTTTTACATTTAATACTACTTGCTTTATTTTTAAGCTTCTCATATTTTCATTAGTTGATAAAAAAAATTTAGTTAAATGTATTTTGCTGAATTATGTTCACTCAATTTTCTGCACTGAAGATGCATTGTCATAAATTCGAAACGTTTGCATAAAAATAAATTAAAGTTTTCTTCACAAATTTATTCATATTTAAAATTAGGATCTCTATATATATATATATATATATATATATATATATATATATATATATATATATATATATATATATATATATATATATATATATATATATATATATATATAATATATATATATATATATATATATATATATATATATATATATATATATATATATATATATATATATATATATATATATATATATATATATATATATATATATATATATATATATATATATATATATATATATATATATATATATATATATATATATATATATATATATATATATATATATATATATATATTTGAAATGTTTTAATAACCTTTATTGCGTGAAAAAATTATTTGCTCTTCATATATTTTTAATCGCTTTGCTAAATAAATATTTAAGTGAAAGTCCGTCGCAGATATGTAAAAAAATCCACTTTACGAAGTCCCAAAACAGTGTGGGAAGGCGGTGTTTATTTTCTTGGAAATTTGTATAATTCTATTGGTAGACTCTAAGGAGTAATTGATTTGACTGTTAATTAAATATGAATGAGTCTGCTGAGAGAGAGAAAGGGCAGAAAATTAGTGTTTATGAATGTTAGGTTATTAGGAGAACGGACACACAGGATGTCATATGAAGTCAGACGTTGAAGAGGAAACAGATAAAAGATTGAGTTTAATTAAGACAATAGAAGTAATTGGAAAAAAATATTTGTAATTGAATAAGGAAGTAAAGAGAGGCATTCAAGAGGATATTAATATCCATTACAATGGAAAGAGGAATTTCAAATTAAATGCTCTCAAGATATTCAAAAAAACAATAACCAAGCAATTAAAAGCAACATGGTTTGAATGCATATCTCTACTTACAGTGGTGTATGAATATGAAATGAAAATGAATTGGTCTAAGAGAAAAAATATTGAAAATGAAACATTTCAAGATATCTGCTGAGTGAGAAAGAGATATTAGATAGAAAAATATTTGGAAGAGAACAAATTGGAAAAATATAGAAGAATAAAATATTAATGACATACTTTGGATACTTGCATAGGAAAGATGGAAAATAAAATGAATAAAACAGTCATCAGATCGGAAATATAGGAAGTAGAAACAGAAAAAGGTCTTTCAAGAAAATTCAAAGATAAGAATTATATATGAATGGCTAAAATATTAACATAGCATAGAATTAAGGAAAAAAAATGAAAAAATTAATTTCTTTGAAAGTATTTTTCTTCCTTAACTATGTTGTATGGATGTGAGATGTGGATATTAGACTTGAAGTTGAAAAAATAACTGAGGTTCAGGTAGTGAAAGCCTTATGGGATATTTGTGGAGGAAAGAAAAGAGAAAAGTTAAAAATGTGAGGGTATGATATGTACTACTAGGAGAGTGATTTGGAGGGAAAAGCGGGTGAAAAGAGATTGAGATGATATTGACAGCTGCTTTGAATGAATAATGAGATTGGTTTAAAATGATTATATATATATATATATATATATATATATATATATATATATATATATATATATATATATATATATATATATATATATATATATATATATATATATATATATATATATATATATATATATATATATATATATATATATATATATATATATATATATATATATATATATATATATATATATATATATATATATATATATATATATATATATATATATATATATATATATATATATATATATATATATATATATATATATATATATATATATATATATATATATATATATATATATATATATATATATATATATATATATATATATATATATATATATATATATATATATATATATATATATATATATATATATATATATATATATATATATATATATATATATATATATATATATATATATATATATATATATATATATATATATATATATATATATATATATATATATATATATATATATATATATATATATATATATATATATATATTTAGTGGTATTTAAAGATTGCATTTAAACATTTAAATTCATACTGTACATTAGACATCAGGAAACCTTCAACGATTTTAAAGGTTGTCTATATTCAAGTTTAATAATTAAATAAAACGTGGAAATGAAATGCATATTCAGAGAGCAATTAAGTATGTTAATTTTGAGTTAATATAAGTAAACAAATCAACTAATTAGAAAGTCTATTCATGCTCTTATCTAAGTTATGAATGCCTTGATGCAAGTTCTTTCTCTTTGTCAGAATGTCTATCTGTCTCTCTGCTCTCTCTCTCTCTCTCTCTCTCTCTCTCTCTCTCTCTCTCTCTCTCTCTCTCTCTCTCTCTCTCTCTCTCTCTCTCTCTCTCTCTCTCTCTCTCATATATATATATATATATATATATATATATATATATATATATATATATATATATATATATATATATATATATATATATATATATATATATATATATATATATATATATATATATATATATATATATATATATATATATATATATATAATATATATATATATATATATATATATATATATATATATATATATATATATATATATATATATATATATAATATATATATATATATATATATATATATATATATATATATATATATATAATATATATATAACTTTTAATTTTTTTTTTTTTTTTTTTTTGAAAACGAAAAAATGAAAATTTTTTATTATTTTTATTTAAAATGGTTAAATTAATATATTATATATCATTTATTTATATAATTTCATTTATTTTTCAAATATTTTTAAAGAACATAGAAGTTATTTTTAAAATTGAAAAGATTTGATGTTTTTTTTTTTTTTTTTGTGATAAATTACACGAAAAAGTTAATAGCAAAACGAAGATTAAATTTTAAAAAATTGTTTGGATTTATTCCTCATGAAAAGTGAGGAAAGGAAAAATAAAAAAAAAAAAAAAAAAAAAAAAAAAAAAAAAAAAAAAAAAAAAAAAAAAAAAAACATTAATCCTGTTTATTACTATTTCAGTTATAGTAACACAACGCACGCTTATACTCAAACAAAGAATCTTACAGATGAGAAAATT
>SEYY01024152.1:32500-35000 GCA_009176605.1 Armadillidium nasatum | reverse complement strand
TATATATATATATATATATATATATATATATATATATATATATATATATATATATATATATATATATATATATATATATTTATAAATCTTGAAAGCTTGCCGCTGTGAGCGTAAATTTGTATATATGTGAAGGTGTAGATATAATTTTTCGTTTCCCAAAGATTAGAAATCGAGGAAACTTACTGTGACATTTATGGAGTTAAAAGAAAAGGAAAAACAAACTGCAACTTAACTTATCTCACACTTTTAAGGCGAATAAAGATTTTAAATTACATCTTTTAACAATTTTCTTTTACCTACAAAGAACACAAATACAGATTAGTTTATTTTTCTACATCGGTTCTTTTTTTTCCTTTTTTTGCTTTCTTTTTTTTTGAGAAAAAATTGCATTGATATATATATATATATATATATATATATATATATAATATATATATATATATATATATATATATATATATATATATATATATATATATATATATATATATATATATATATATATATATATATATATATATATATATATATATATATATATATATATATATATATATTATATATATATATATATATATATATATATATATATATATATATATATATATATATATATATATATATATATATATATGTAAATAGAAGTTGGGATATTACATTGCGCACCTCTGTTAGGGAGATGCAATGGAGGATGAAATTGCATATCCGTTGTGAAGTAGCTGTTTGATGCCGTGAATAGGTGTTCCAACGTTTCGCATACACCGGAAAAGTGACAACGACGTCTACAGATGTCGCGTAAGTAATGATCTTCCTGCAGCAGAGCCTCTCCCAGCGCAATGTGACACACCAGCTCCGTCTGAACCAGTCATTTGTGTCGCGAACATACCTGCGATACCGTGCTACAGGCAGCTTCAATCGTCAAGCCGGATCCGGCAGGAAACGATGTACGACGACCAGAGTCGACCAGTCCATAATCATTACATCACTCCGGAATCGCCATCTATCCATCGTTAGCCTGTAACAGAAACTGACACTGGTAAGTGAGACAGCCACCAGCCCATAGACCAATAGGAGACATCCGAGAGAAGAGAACCTGACCTCGATGAGAGCTGCCACAGGCCCTCAACAATCGGTGGTACCCTACCAGTGGCGACTTCGCTTTTGCACAGGAACACGTCTATTGGGAGATCACCATAGCAAAGAGGTTTGGGTAGGCAACAAGATGCAAAGAGCTCTCCTGGCCGCTGATATACTCGTCCAATATTATCGATTCCATGGAGGTATATACTGGACTCGTCCCTAAAGAAGACGCACCGTCATCCGAGAGCATTCCAACAGACGTACTCCTGTGCAAAACGAAGTCGCTACTGACGATGCCCTACCGACTTACCGACAGTTGAGATCCTGGAACCGCTCTCATCAGGGGTAAGTTCGCTTCTATCAGACGTCTAATGGTTCATGGGTTGGGGTGGTCCCACGCACCCTTGTCAGTACCTGTTCTAAGTTAGCGGAGAATAGGTGTTGATTACAGAGTGATGTAGAAATATGAACTGGTCGAATCATTCGGTCGTATATCATTTCCTACCAGATCCGGCTCGACGATTTAAATTGCCTGTGGCACATACGTCCGTGGCACAGCTTACTGGCTCATACTGAGCTGGTTTACGACTTTGCGCTGGAAGAGGCCATGCTGCAGTAAGGCCACTACCTGCGTGACCTATTTAGGCCTCGTTGTCATATTACGGGCTCATGCGGAATGTTGGAACATTTATTCAAAGTTTCAAACAGCTACTCCACAATCACAATAAAATTTCCTCCCCCATTACTTCTCTTCCAAGGCGCGCTTGGCTATATACCGACCTCTATTTACTTTATTTGTGTTTTCTGAATTATTACGCGACATACAACCGTTACTTATATCTACACCAACTAGACTATCCCTCCTAACCATGCTACGTCCTTCCTTATCCTCCGATTCCGTCATTAACTGGGTTCACAATGTCCCCCAATGCCGTCTCCTTGCGACTGAGTCGCTTTTTTAGCTCTTAAGTATATATATATATATATATATATATATATATATATATATATATATAATATATATATATATATATATATATATATATATATATATATATATATATATATATATATATATATATATATATATATATATATATATATATATATATATATATATATATATATATATATATATATATATATATATATATATATATATATATATATATATATATATATATATATATATATATATATATAATATATATATATATATATATATATATATATATATATATATATATATATATATATATATATATATATATATATATATATATATATATATATATATATATATATATATATATATATATATATATAATATATATATATATATATATATATATATATATATATATATATATATATATATATATATATATATATATATATATATATATATATATATATATAT
>SEYY01024151.1:87500-90000 GCA_009176605.1 Armadillidium nasatum | reverse complement strand
TTGAAAAAAAAAAAAAAAAATTAAAGTTTATTATTTGTTGAAGAAACACAATGAAAGATGACAGAACTTGATTTATTCCTTCATAAATTTTATTCTGAATGATGAATATTATAATTGAAATTATTCCAACGATGGAAAAACTTCAATTATTCATTCACAAATTTTATTCAGAAAGATGAATATAATTGCTAAAATTATTTCAATAATATTAAAAACCACTTAGCATTACCAAGTTCAATATTTATAAATCTTTCACAATTTCAAATTATCTACAAAAAATCTTATGCTATAAATAGGTTAATTTCTTAAGTATCAGAAAGGTTAATTAATATTATCAGGTCCTAACACACACACACACACACACACACACACACACACACACACACACACACATATATATATATATATATATATATATATATATATATATATATATATATATATATATATATATATATATATATATATATATAATATATATATATAAAAAATCCGTCCCAGGAAGAGTTATTAGCCCTGTCAGTGGGTTCATTTGAGGATGAACCAAGGGTTTCATGGGCAGACGGCAAACATCCGCTGATTGGCCAGTTCTATCACGGATGCCGACTTTGATCCCACCTGCAGTAACAATTCCGCAGGTGTACTTATTAGATATAAGAAGGTGGAGCTGAGAGCTTGAGAGAACTGCCCAAATTTCTCTACTCCGACCATGCCTCGAACCCTGGACTTCTCGCTTGCAGGGCGAGTGCTTGATTGTACGAGCTACAGAGTTGTTATATATATATATATATATATATATATATATATATATATATATATATATATAATATATATATATATATATAATATATATATATATATATATATATATATATATACGGAGACCTACCAATTTCAATCGGAGTTGGTAATATAACAGATCCTGGTTGCTAAAAGCCGATATGTTAAGGTACACGGAGTTTGAAAATGTGTGTGTCAAAGGAAATTAGGAAAACAGATAAAGAGGGTGTGTTCCAGACTTTACCAGTAGAGCACATTTTAGACTGAGTTTACTCGTTAAGTCTGGGGTTAGAGAATTGGACAGAGAAAGAATGAGGATGTGTAGGAAGGAGGTATGCAACGGGAGAGTTAAGTAGAGTAATGTCTGTTGTAATAGCGATAGTAAAAAGAAATTTACGCAAAAATTCGGCGTGCAGAAATGGACTGGAGGGAATTAGTGAGAGCAGGACAATTGATGAGACCAAAGGCCAAAGGACTTAGACCCCACCTTTTCAAAGAGAGCTGTATGAGTGGAATCTCCCCAGATGTGCGAACAACACTCCTAAACAGAGCAATCAATTGGGTTGGCGTAAAAACTTTAAGAAATCTCCTCAGAACACCTAACCTCTTTGAAACTTGTTTAGATAGAGAAATTAAGTGATCTTTCCAAGAAAGATCACGAGAAAAGACAAGAAATATTAAGGACAGACTAAAGTTTGAGTTGTGTGTTTTCTAAGAAGGAATTGTTGTATAGAAAATTGTGTTGAGTAGAGAGATGGAGAAATTGAGCGTTTGAAGCTTTGAAAACGACACTGTTTTCTTTGCCCTCATTCGAAAGAGGAGAAAGATCAGAGGTTAGTTGTTCCAAGGTTATCATTTGAGTTCAGTTAACAGCTGTTGGGAGGGACGTCTTTCAAACTGAAAGGAGTAATGAAAGGTGGAGTCATCTGCATAAGAGTGTATAGGTAATGCAGTAACAGAGAGAAGGTCATTAATTAAAAGTAGAAAAAGTGTTGAAAATAGGAAAGAACCTGTGGAACATAACTATTAAGTGATTTAAAGGAAGAACGATAGCCGTCTGATACAGATGTTATAGGACGACCTGAATGGAAATTTGAGAGTTCTGCGAAAGAAGGATAGATTCCCCGAAAAGATCTAGAAATCAAATCTTTGTCCGACACTCTGTCGATGGCTTTTAATATGTCGAGCGGAGAAAAGAGTCAGAGAGAAAGAAAAGAAAATGACTAGAAGAGCTTTTATGACGAAATCCCTACTGGCGATCAGAGATAAGATTTGAAGAATTGAGATATTTCCAAATCTTCCTTTTAAGGTTGGTTTCGATAACTTTAAAAAGAACTGAGTTTAAAACAATGGGATAGTAGTTAGATAGTTGAGAGGGGCCCCTTTTTTTCGGCATAGATTGAATGAACACACATTTCCAGAAAGAAGGGAAGACAGAAATAGAAAAACAGAGACGAAATAGCTTACCAAGGAAGGGTGTAAGCTCAGAAGCACAAGTTATGAGAACCATAGGAATGAAGCGATCAGGACCGTACGCTTTCTTAGAATTAAGCTCAGAGAGGGCAGGAATTATGTCTTTTGAAGAAATTATAATTTTAGGCATAAATAAGCTGGATTGGGTTGAAGGATGAGGAATAATTTGAGCGAAGAATTCAGCTTTAGAAGAAGGAAAAATAGCAGTTATGCCGTCAGAAGATACTAGAAGAAGGAAAGAGGAAGA
>SEYY01024151.1:75000-77500 GCA_009176605.1 Armadillidium nasatum | reverse complement strand
TAATAATAATAATAATAATAACAATAATAATAATAATAATAATAATAATAATAATAATAATAATAATAATAACAATAGTAATAGTATTGAAGTGACTGTACAGTTCTCTGAAAAGGGATTTCTAAGGGGATACTCATTGGTTTCCATTGAGCTCTAAAGTAGTCAAATAAGATTTTTAATTTAATTATTAAAAAGTAAATACTAAAATGGTGCATATAACAAAATGAGTGATAAAGATAATACTAATTAAAATACAATTATCTTATATGAAAGTAATAATAGCGAAAATAGTAAGAACAATATTAATTCCAACAGCAAATATAGTAAAATCAATAATAATAATAATAATGTTGAGAGGAAGAAGGTGTTCGGAAATATAATAATGATCGAAATAAAGTAATAATAATCATAATAATTATGGTAAGGAAGTAGAAATAATATTATAAACTATAAAAATAATAACGTTGATAATAATAATAAAAATTGTAATAGCAACAGCAATAAGGCTTTTAGTCCTGATTCCAAAGCTAACTTCAATTACAGCAAAAATTTGAAAGTATTAATAGAATTATCAAAATCAAATGCAAAGAAAATATTAAACAAAATAATTAAAAAAAATTACAATAACAAAAATAGTAATAATAATAGCAATAACGATAATAATAATAAAATAATAATTGATGAATATTAGTAATAATAAAGTCAATAAAAGGTGTAGCCCAATATCATTTACAGTAGTGTTAATAATTACGAGAAAATGTTGCCTCTGGAGTCTAACAGCACGTGCATTAGAGAAGTAACTACGACATTATAGTAATACAGATATAAAAACAATATTAAAAATACAATAATATCAGTAAAATCTAGTAATAATAACTTTTATATGAGCAACAACACATTAATAATAATAATAATAATAATAATAATAATAATAATAATAATAATAATAATAATAATAATAATAATAATAATAAAATAATAACAATAATAATAATAATATTAATATAAAAATTAAAAATCAAAAAAACTTTTATCAGGTAAAAGGAATAAAATTTTTTCCAATAATGTACAAAATAAAAATACAAATATATATTTTGAAAAATTTTTTCTTTCTTTTTAACTGAAATGGGCTTCTGTGGTGACGAATTCGTTCTATAATAATGATAATAATAATAATAATAATAATAATAATAATAATAATAATAATAATAATAATAATAATAATAATAATATTGTGGCTGTCCAGTAATCTGAAAAGGAGCTGTAAGGAAAACACACTGTGGTTTTCTTGAACCATAATGTTTCATACTATATATAAAATTTCAGTGCATTAAATAAAAATGCAATAAATTATAATATGTTACAAATAAAATAATAACAACTCTGATAATACCAATGATAATATTAGTAGCACTAATAGTAGCCTTAATAATAATATCAATTATTTTAATGTTTATGCTAATAATGATAATTGAATATTACCAAACAGAAGTTGCATAATAATAACACTAATAAATAATAATAATAATAATAATAATAATAATAATAATAATAATAATAATAATAATAATAATAATAATAATAATAATAACCATAATAATAATAATTATAAAAATAAATTCAAATAACAGAGTAAAAATAATCATAATAATAACAATAATTTTAATAATAGTTGTAATGGTTATAATAAATTTTGATAAAATAGTAATAATAATGATAATAATTTTAAATATAATAATAGTGATAAATTATAATGATGACAATTATAATAATAATAACAATAATAATAGTAATAATAACAATAATAATAACATATATAATAATAATAATAATAATAATAATAATCATATTAATAATAATGATAATAATAATAATAATAATAATAATAATAATAATAATAATAATAATAATAATATATAATAATAATAATAATAATAATAATAATAATAATAATAATAATAATAATAATAATAATAATAATAATAATAATTAATAATAATAATAATAATAATAATAATAATAATAATAATAATAATAATAATAATAATAATAAAAATAAAATAATAATAATAAAAAATAAAATAATAATAATAATAATAATAATAATAATAATAATAATAATAATAATAATAATAATAATAATAATAATAATAATAATAATAATAATAATGTAATAATAATAATAATAATAATAATAATAATAATAATAAAAATAAAATAATAATAATAATAATAATAATAATAATAATAATATAATAATAATAATAATAATAATAATAATAATAATAATAATAATAATAATAATAATAATAATAATAATAATAATAATAATAATAATAATAATAATAATAATAATAATAATAATAATAATAATAATAATAATAATAATAATAATAATAATAATAATAATAATAATAATAATAATTTTGTGAATCACTCTAAAACCATATTGAAGGAATAATTCAGATAAACTTGAAATCAATTAAATTTTTAAGTCTTC
>SEYY01024151.1:65000-70000 GCA_009176605.1 Armadillidium nasatum | reverse complement strand
ATATATATATATATATATATATATAATTATATATATATATATATATATATATATATATATATATATATATATATATATATATATATATTATATCATTTTCTCATTACCAGAGCTTTCTGGGAATTTATATAATAAATTAAAACTAAGTTTTCAGTTTGGTAACTCTAATAAAAACTTTAAAAAAATATAATTAAATATATTATAATTAAAAAAATCTACGAAGTTTCTCGTCCAACTCTGTAAGAAAAGTGTCGCAGCTAAAAGGTTAATGAAAGTTCTGGGAAATTAACCTTTGAAAGTGTTCTTCAAAATTTTAAAAAAAAATTGTAACGTTAAATTTGTAAATCATTGTTAACACTGACTTTCAAACTGCAATAAATAGGTAAATAATGGATTTGGAGCACTGTTCTTTTCACCATTAGATTGGTCTATATATATATATATATATATATATATATACATATATATATATATATATATATATATATATATACATATATATATATATATATATATATATATATATATATATATATATATATATATATATATATATATATATATATATATATATATATATATATATATATATATATATATATATATAATATATATATATATATATATATATATATATATATATATATATATATATATATATATATATATATATATATATATATATATATATATATATATATATATATATATATATATATATATATATATATATATATATATATATATATATATATATATATATATAAATAGAGTGGTTTTAATGTAAGTTCCGAGAAATTTCCTTTTGAGTTTCATTATAGTTCTTTAAAGCGAAATTTTTATTTAGAATGGACTCGTCGTTAAATATTTAAAATATTTTTGAAAATATAAAGAGATACTTCTATGAATATCCATCACCTATCCATTATAAACATTCTCTAGGCGCAAGAGGATATGAACTGCTTAAAAGAGAATTTTTGTTGATAAATTAAAATTATATGAGAATTTAAATTTCTTGTGAATAATGATATATAATATATATATATATATTATATATATATATATATATATATTATATATATATATATATATATATATATATATATATATATATATATATATATATATATATATATATAATATAATATATATATATATATATATAATATATATATATATATATATATATATATATATATTATATTATATATATATATATATATATATATATATATATATATATATATATATATATATATATATATATATATATATATATATATATATATATATATATATATACACTTTAATTTTTAAAATCATCCTTTTCTAACTGTTTTCTCTCTGAATAATGCGTAAATGATTCTCCAAAAGAAAAGCTAATATTTACATCTCATTTTACAACACATTGAATTCTTGACGACTGTGAGAATTATTCTCCGTCATTCTTCTTCTTTCAGAAGTTCGACGTTTTCGCTCAAGATTATATTAGACTGTGTTCTTTAAGGAA
Source organism: Armadillidium nasatum (assembly GCA_009176605.1). Lineage (NCBI taxonomy): Eukaryota > Metazoa > Arthropoda > Malacostraca > Isopoda > Armadillidiidae > Armadillidium > Armadillidium nasatum. Next base: position 68,490 of record SEYY01024151.1, on the reverse strand, counting down.
GCAAGAGACACGACCGGCAAACTTTTGTGTTTTATAGGAATGTGTTTCTGAGAGGCAGCCGACCCTCGTTCATTTCAACTCTCTTTTTCTTAAGAATATCGCATTCTCTTTGTTTTGAAAAAGCACACTCCTCCAACCATAGCTTTTCTGAAGTTTTTAATCCTAAAGCTCTCAATTTTATTTTGTTAAAGATCTTTCTTTGCAACTATCTTTAATTTTCATTATTTTGAAAGAATCATCTGAAATCTCATACTTTTCTTTCTGATCTTCAGCACGATGTTCTATGTTTGAAATCAGTTATTGTAGTTATTTCTTATCTCTCTGATTCATGTTTTCTGTAGACTATAGAAAGTCTTATCTATTAGAACATAAAATACTCAAGGCTTTTGAAAGAATATTTAATGTATACCTAACTCCATTTCTTTGCTTTTTCCTCTGTTTCTTTCCAAATTCACGAATCATTTTCATTTAAATTGTTATATTAGTAGTAGTACATGGGTTGACTTCTGTCCTCTTTCTCAATAGTGGCGTACCTCAGGATTCCATCTTATTTTTAGCCATACAACTCCTTTGCATTAAGATCTTTCTCAGTTGTTGATCTAATTCTATCCATTCTTTTTTAGAAAACTCGACACTTCATCCTACTGTTCATTTCAAATATTTTCTCACATTTGCGTCTAGAATTTTCCCTCAACTTAAATTCTATTTTGTTGATTTGGATAGAAATTCACAATGGAATAAATTTAACAATGTAAAAATAAAGGTTTCTAAAAATACAACTTTTACAAAATATTCCTATCAAATACAAAAACCAATTTTCTAAACTCATTCGACAGTTTTGACATATTTTCCGTTGGAAGTATTATAAACATCCTTGGTGTAGACATAAACAAAAAATTATCTATTTAAGATTGCATTGGTAGCTGGGCTATTTTAAATAAGCGAAGAGTCCCTATGGAAAACTGCAAAAATTTTAACCTCCTCTTAGATGTTCCGGCTGTAATAGGGTCTCATCAGCCTTTGTATGGAGCGTCGCACTTATTTCTTGCAAGCCCCTATTCCATTCATCTTTTAAACAAGGTCTTTTCAAATATAAAATTTAAAATATATTAGAACATAAAAAAAAATCTAAAATAATGACTAAATCTTTACTCTCAAATTGCCCTAACCTATTATCTTGCAATGGAACACAAATGCACAACGAAAGGTGCTAACTAACAAAGCGAAAAGAGTTTGACCACCCTTGTTATACCATTTATATGGCTCTCTCGCATGGCAAATGAAAGATTTCACCCATGAATTTTGAGTGCAGATTTGACTCTAAAATCTTGTTTAATGTGGTACCTCCTTCTTTCCAGTCATCTCTCTTCTGTGGAATTCCCTTCTATTTTTTTGTATTATTGCTACATAACTTTGCGTTAGATGGAACTTTTGAGGAATTTTTCATTTTTATTTTTTTCTTTATAAATTATAAATAATATATATATATATATATATATATATATATATATATATATATATATATATATATATATATATATATATATATATATATATATATATATATATATATATATATATATATATATATATATATATATATATATATATATATATATATATATATATATATATATATATATATATATATATATATATATATATATATATATATATATATATATATATATATATATAGCATTAATACATTAGCGGATGTTAAAATCAATAAAATCAATCAAGATAACATGTTTGACCAACTCATAATAAATTCATCTTCAACATAAAATTTCAACATCAATATCTGAAATCCTTATTGCATTTATATATATATATATATATATATATATATATATATATATATATTATATATATATATATATATATATATATATATATATATATATATATATATTATATAATATAATTATATAAAAAATAAAAGCAATAAAAAAAAACTTTTTCAAAAAAAAAAATATATAAATATATATTAAATTGCTAATATATATATATATATATATATATATATATATATATATATATATATTTTACGCATGTATATTTGTATTGAAATTGTTTACATAGAAGGAAGACAAAATATAAATAATTGTAAAGCAATAGAGATAAAGTTAATCGCAGAATCAAACAAAGATAAAAATTTTCCCCAAGTGTAAGATGAAAATAAAATCCTACGGAGATTAAAGATAAGACCTTCCTGATAGGAATAAGGAAAAGAGATAAAAAAACAGAAGTAAAAATAAAAAAAAGACTAAAAATCTTTCAACGTCGAATTATACGAAAATAAAAAAGCAAAAGAGGAAAAACATAAAAAGAAAACTCCTTCTCAATGTATATTAAGTAATGAAAGAGGATCGAGAGAAGAATATCACTTCAGAACTGATAAACAAAAAGGTTATTGACATTGAACGATGAAAGACTATATGAAAAAGATCAAAATTACATTATCATTAGATTGCGACATCTTCTGATAACATCTTCTGAAGGGGAAAAAGGGAACCTTGAAACGTTAGAAAGGTTAAGGTAAACATTCTAAAGGGATTTTATCTTTTCACGAGGTAAATGAACTCGGATTAAAGAAGTTCGAGAATCAATATTTATTTGATAATGTATATATATATATATATATATATATATATATATATATATATATATATATATATATATATATATATATATATATATATATATATATATATATATATATATATATATATATATATATTATATATATATATATATATATATATATATATATATATATATATATATATATATATATATATATATATATATATATATATATATATATATATATATATATATATATATATATATATATATATATATATATATATATATATATATATATATATATATATATATATAAAATATACATATAATATTTTTGACGTATTTGCTCGTCTAAGGATAATGATTCAGGTTCAGTATTTGCTAGGGTATCAGCTACCAAAACAAACACAGAGGCAATTTATTATATATTATATATGCAAAAGATTATCTCTAATGCTAAGCTAAACTTAAACTGACGTATACAATTAATATTTAAACTAAAAATTTACAAGAAAAAATGGTTATGTTTTATTTATCAAAATGATAGAACATGTACAGTAAATTTATTTTAATCCTTATGGTTAGAGTTATAAGACTTTCGAACTTAATATAACCAATCCTAGACTCTAAAGGTTGATGTTTGCGTTGTATAAATGCTACAATAGAGGACCTCCAGTTAGAACTCGGTTGTCTTTCGGAATTATTTATCTTCCTTTTTCGGTCCGATAGTTCGTTGGGAGAGTTGGAACTGTACTCACTCCTGTCGTCAGTTCCCCAGAGGATTGAACAAACCTTTCATGATCTTTCGTTGTGCCCCGTTAAAGTTCTAACACACTGTACTCTCACTTGGCATTGTCGCTTATGATTATTACTAAGACTGATGAAACCTTTCGCACAG
>SEYY01024151.1:45000-55000 GCA_009176605.1 Armadillidium nasatum | reverse complement strand
ATAGGCAAACCTAACATTTATTTTTCACAATCATTATTTACAATAACTATTCGAAGTGTCTGACGCAAACATCAACGCACTACGTCGTAGAGGCTTATCGTCTCGGCAATATCTGCAAAAGCCAGTGTAATTCTTGCTAAGAGATCCTCCTATAGTTCGGCAGGTGTGTCATAAATGAAGCTCCTAATGTACCCTCAATAACAGAAATCAAGAGGCTTCATGTCTGGGGACCTCGCAGACCAAGACTCTGGGCCATTCCTGCCGATCTATCGACTTATCGACTTGGAGATTGAACATCCAGGTAATTTCGTATGCCAGTATGAAAATGTGCTGGAGGCCTTCAAGTTGGTGCAACATTCTTCTGCGCATAGCTAAGGTACATTCTCTAATAGTCCAGGAAGTACTTCCTGAATAAATATTATGTATACAGAATGTATGGTTCAATAATATGGTTATGTACGATACCAACCTAAGCATTCACACCGTAGCGTTGTTGATATCCATGCTGATACACGACAAGGGTTGTTTACATGCCATTCGTGATTATGCAAATGAAATGCTTCTAATCTGTGAACAATACGTATTCGGAGATATTTCCTGTTTTTACTTCCTGATCCAGAATAAACTGCGCGAATTACATTTGAGGATGGTAATCTTCTGGTTGCAAACCTATACCCTCTGAAAATGATATGAATGGAAACGACTATCATTTAATACACGCCACACTGCAGAATAATCTCCAATCTCCATATCTGCTGCAGCGGAGCGGGTGCTCGTGGGTGGGTGACGACGAGTATGACGTAAAATCTCTTCCTCAATACTCAGGCGCATCTCCCTTGGAAAACCAGCATCTATTCTATTAACTCAGAATGTTCCTAGCTCAATGAATTGTCGGTGCAGGTTTGTGAAGCCTCGAGGATTGGGAACACAACGACTCGGACAATGATCTCGGTATTTCCTTGCTGCACGTCTTGCATTACCATTTGCATGTAGCTTCATACGCTTTGTGTATGTTGGCCATTTTCACGTTCGTAAAGACGATTCATGATGCCGGTTTTGCGTCACTATATCAATGAAATTTGCTCACATTTTGTACCCGACCTTACCTTGCTATCAACGAAAATTGGAACATTCGAGAACTCTCTTTAAAACTAATACAAGCTATGTCTTGTAAACTAAACAATTGCCGACACAAGGATATAATATAACATGTCAAATTTGTCCTTCCTTTCACGATGCTAAATTTTCCACTTCTAATTTTGCAACACCCTGAATAATTACGTAGCAATTTTATACAATAAATATTTCATTATTATTATATAAATAAGTAATTCATCTATCATTTTATAAATACTTCTTTTTTAAAAAAAATCTTAAATTATCTGATTTTTTATTCTTTTTTATATATTTTTTTTAATTTAAAATTTAAAATTTTAAATTTTAAATTTTAAATTCCATCTCATGCAAATAATATTCTTACCGATGTTTTCGTTTGGGTCTTCGAAGAAGTTTATTTTTTTTTCCCGAAGCGACGTCAAATTATTTACATTTCCAGGTCAAATTTGACTGATTTTGAGGAGCAGATTTTCGCCTTCATTCATTTTCCATTTCGAAATATTTGCATGACCTCATTTCAGGTGGTTTGAGAACTGATTCATTTATCATCTCTCTCTCTCTCTCTCTCTCTCTCTCTCTCTCTCTCTCTCTCTCTCTCTCTCTCTCTCTCTCTCTCTCTCTCTCTCTCTCTCTCTCTCTTGCTGGAAATCTCTACTTTCAATTATCATTCTTTACTTTAATTACTTCCACACACATGAACACATAAACACACAAACGCATATATATATATATATATATATATATATATATATATATATATATATATATATATATATATATATATATATATATATATATATATATATATATATATATATAGAGAGAGAGAGAGAGAGAGAGAGAGAGAGAGAGAGAGAGAGAGAGAGAGAGAGGGTGAAGCTAAAAAGAAAAAAAAAATGTTTTATTGGGATAAAAAATTTCTTTAGTTTTTTTTCTTTTCATGACAATATTAAAAATTACCAACTTTACAAAGTTAAAATATTTTATTGCTACTTCGTTTAATAAAGGTCAAAAAAATTTTCACATTACTTCTCTTGAAGCTTGTTTTCATGATTTAAATTGCTAATTTTCTTTTCTGTGCAGTTATTTATATATATATATATATATATATATATATATATATATATATATATATATATATATATATATATATATACATATATTATATATATATATATATATATATATATATATATATATATATATATATATATATATATATATATATATATATATATATATATATATATATATATATATATATATATATATATATATATATATATATATATATATATATATATATATATATATATATATATATATATATATATATATATATATATATATATATATATATATATATATATATATATTATATATATATATATATATATATATATATATATATATATATATATATATATATATATATATATATATATATATATATATATATATATATATATATATATATATATATATATATATATATATATATATATATATATATATATATATATATATATATATATATATATATATATATATATATATATATATATATATATATATATATATATATTATATATATATATATATATATATATATATATATATATATATATATATTATATATATATATATATATATATATATATATATATATATATATATATATATATATATATATATATATATATATATATATATATATATATATATATATATATATATATATATATATATATATATATATTATAGTTAAACTATTATAAAAATATGGGAGTGGTTTTATGTTTCGTTGCAAGAAATTTTGAAAAATAATTGAGAGGTTCTTAGAAAATGTTTTGAAAATTAAATTTAATTGGAATTCTTCATAATTAATTAAAAACATAATAATGACAGCAATTTTAATAACAATAACAATAATAAAATAATAATAATAATAAATAATAATAATAATAATAATAATAATAAATAATAATAATAATAATAATAATAATAACATATAATAGTAGTCGCAATAACATAATAAAAAAAATAATAAAAAAAAAATATATAATTATATATATATATATATATATATATATATATAATATATATATATATATATATATATATATATATATATATATATATATATATATTATATATATATATATATATAATCTGGTGGGCGAAGGACAGAGACATGCCAATTCCATCAGAGTCAGAGTGGGGAAATATCGGAATAGTGGTCGATTAAAAGGCAACATGTTCCGATAAACTGCGTTTCAAAGTGTGAAAGTCAAAGGAAGTTGTGAAAATAGATAAAAGAGTTTGCTCTAGATTTTACCATTGTAGTATATGTAAGATTGAGCATAGCGATAAAGTTCATGGTAGGAGAGGATGACAGAGAATGGCTGAAACTGTATAGAAAGGCGTGTCATTTTGAGAACTTTTTAGCAGGCGATGAATGCGACGAGAGGAGATCAAAAAGAGCATCAACCGATGTAATAAAGATAGTATAGAGAGAGTGACACAGAATTCGATAGACGGAGAGAGAACAATGTTCCAAAACACTTATAGGTTTTAATCTTACTGGTTTAAAATTTTTATTCAACAGATGTTTGTACCTGTATTGGTATTGCTTGAAGTAGGTTAGTTGTTTCTGTTTTCAAGAGACTTGCCAATGATATGACATGTGATAAGAAAGAGGACTTGAAAGAATCCTTATATATATATATATATATATATATATATATATATATATATATATATATATATATATATATATATATATATATATATATATATATATATATATATATATATATATATATATATATATATATATATATATAATATATATATATATATATATATATATATATATATATATATATATATATATATATATATATATATATATATATATATATATATATATATATATATATATATATATATATATATATATATATATATTATATCTCCTCTGATGGGAAAAGGCCAGAGGCCGACTACTATCAAACAGAGTTGGGGCAATACCAGTACCTAATCGTTAAACGCCGACATGTTTAAGTCAAAAGAAGTTGGGAAAACAGATAAAGGGAATGTGTTTCAAACTTAACCAGTAGAGTAAATGTAAGATTGATCATAGTGGTTAAGCCTGAGGTCAGAGAGTTGGACAGAGAAAAAGTTATACTGTATAGAAAGGCGTGTCGCACGAGCCATTCTCATTGGAGGAGATATGCGACGTGAGAGTTCAAAAGAGCAGTGTTCATTGTAATAGCGATAGTATATAGAGAGTGAAGCAACAATTCGACGGACAGAAAGAGATTGGAGAGAATTAGTGAGAGCAGGAGAGTTTATAAGACGAAAAGCCTTAGACTCCACCTTATCAAGGAGAGCTGTGTGAGGTGCTTCATACAGGGGATAATAACATCCCTATAAAGAGAAAGCAACTGAGATGCCGTAAAAAAATAACAAATGTGCTTCAGAACACCAAACCTCTTAGATGCTTATTTAGAAAGAGAAGTAATGTGATCTTTCCATGAAAGATCCAGATTGAAATAGTGTGTTTTGTCGAGTAGAAGATTGAGGCATTGAAAATAACTAATATATATTCAGAGGCCATAGCCACCATTCTATCGTCAATTACTGTTGTGGAGGGGTTCTTTCAAACTGAAGGATTAATGAAACGTGGAGTCATCAGCATTAGGTGATAAAATGATAGAGAGAAATAAAAAGTAGAAAATGTGTTGGGGATAGGATAGAAACCTGACGAACATCACTATTAATAGATTTAACAGATGAAAGGTGGCCATCTACAAAATCAGCAATAGAACGACCGGAAAGAAAATCAGAGAGAAGACAACAGAAAGAAGCATAGATTCCCAAAGAAGGGAGTTTAAAAATCAACGCTTTGTGCTAGACCCTATCGAAAGCTTTCGATATGTTCAGCGCATGAACAAAAGATTAACCGAAATGACTAAGTGCTGAAGACTAAAAGTCAGAGAAAAGGAAAAGAAAATCACTAGTAGAGTGTTTCTTACGAAAGCCACACTGGAGATCAGAGATAAGATTTGAAAAATTGAGATGTTTTCATATCTTCTTGTTAAGGATAGATTAGGAAACCTTATATAGAACTGATGTTATTGAAATGGGACGATAGTTGGATGGTTGAGAAGGGTTTCCCTTCAGCACAGGCTGAATGAGCACACGTTTCCAGTAAAAAGGGAAGGTTGAAATAGAAAGACAAAGACGAAGTAGTTTATCAATGGAGTGTGCATGCTCAGAAAAAAAGTTTTGAGAACCACAGGAAATAAACCATCAGGACAGTAGGCCTTTTTAATGTTAAGTTCAGAGATAGGAGAAATGACATCTTTAGGATGAAATTACAACTTTAGGATAACAAAAAATATATATATATATATATATATATATATATTATATATATATATATATATATATATATATATATAATATAATATATATATATATATATATATATATTATATATATATATATATATATTATATATATAATATAATTATAATATATATATATATAATATATATATATATATAATATATATATATAATAATTATATATATATAATATTATATATATATATATATATATATATATATATATATATAGTATATATATATATATATATATATATATATATATATATATATATATATATATATATATATATATATATATATATATATATATATATATATTATATATATATATATATATATATATATATATATATATATATATATATATATATATATATATATATATATATATATATATATATATATATATAATATTCGACATATTTTTATTATTTTCAAGAGTACTTTATATGCTTCCATAGATGCATTAATCATTTATTTAAATTTTGCTTTGTTTATCTTAGTTTGATTATAATAAACTCCTTCATTAGATGCAAATTGTCTTCTTGTTGCTCTCATTGTCGAGTTTTCGAATCAAATTTGTCGAGTTTAAAGAGTGTTGTACTTCATTAGTTGTATTCAGAATTTGAATTAACTTATTTGAAATTATATTCAATATTTTTGTGTAGAGAAGAAATCATTTTAATTAATTTGAACAATTTGCTACGAAATGTTTAAGGACAAAAGAAAAGGTACTCCGTTTAAGTCTATTGTTTTGAAATTCTAGATAGTTAGGTATGCATCTATCATTTCTAGAGTCTAATCTGTTAATATTTATTGTTTCTTTATTTTTATTTTGTTTTTTATTGATTATTATCTTTAGTTTTTTGTCATTTTATTTTTACTGTTTTTTTATTTTAATTATTTTACTTTATTATATAATACATATATATAGTATATATATATATATATATATATATATATATATATATATATATATATATATATATATATATATATATATATATATAATATATATATATATATATATATATATATATATATATATATATATATATATATATATATATATATATATATATATATACTAGTAGAGAAAGAAGCGAAAAAAGAAGCATAAATCATTTTTCATTAAAATCTATTTAAAATCGAAATTAAAATTTGTTTGATTATATTTCTTTCATTATCAGACCTCCTTTGCTCTTGTTTCCCATCCTTAAAGTATTTTATATACTTATCTATTTTTACTTTAATTTATACTTATGTACTTATTTATATATACCTAATTTAATTTTAAATATCTTGGAAAATTTCAGTAAATTTTCTTTTAACATCTAGTTTGCATTTTCAATTCGTTAAATTCTTGTTATGCTAAAAGAAATTCTTTTTTTTTTTTTTCTCATTTTAAAAACTTTTACTTTGACAGAATACAATTTTCTTTTCCGTTTCAACTTTGTAAATAAGTAATTTCTTGGAAACTACAGAGCAGACCTCCATGTCTTACCAAATATATTTTTTTTTATCTCAAGACTTTATTTATTCTTAAAGTGATATTCGAAATTAATGTGTTTAGGTAAAAAAAATTAAATAAAACATTTAATAGCTAAAATAACCCTAGAAGATATATTTAACGAAGAATTATATGATAGAAAAATTATTTGAAAATAAAATTTAACTAAAAAGGGCTCCTCATAATATGCAATATACTTGACAAGGTGTAAGAAAATAATAGGAAAAAATAAATGTTTTAATTTAATTTTTTCACCGAAATTTTCTCTTATTAATAAACTCTCTAATTGCATAGCTCCTCCTTTGAGAATTTTTCATGTAACACGTCATTCCACACGTTTTCATCTTTTCTCTGTCCAACTCTCAAATCACATACTTAAATTCTATTAAGTATTAAATTCTATTAAGATATTCTTAAATATACTCTATTTGTAAAACCCGCATGAGTCTTTCTTTTTCTCCTTTTCCGAACTTCTTCCTATTTGTACAATTTCAAATGCATTGCATCGAATTATATTTTCCTTTGATTTGATTGTGAAGTTGATTTTGCCTCAAATCCACCTGATTTGACGCAGATCTCTGACCCTTTCGCATATTGTCATTTGACATATATATATATATATATATATATATATATTATATATATATATATATATATATATATATATATATATATATATATATTATATATATATATATATATATATATATATATATATATATATATATATATATATATATATATATATATATATATATATATATATATATATATATATATATATATATATATATAAATATATATATATATATATATATATATATAATATATATATATATATATATATATATATATATATATATATATATATATATATATATATATATATATATATATATATATATATATATATATATATATATATATATATATATATATATATATATATATATATATTAGAGTCCTACCAAGTTACTTCCAGAGTTAGGGAATAATTCAGAAAACGGGTCGATTCAAAAGGCCGACATGTCCCGATACATGACGTTTAAAGGTGTGTAAGTCATAGCAAGTTGGAAAAATAGATGAAGGGAGTGTGTTCCAGAATTTACCAGTAGAGTATATGTAAGATCCATGCCAGAGAGAATCACCTCGCTTATGCGCTCTGCACATTCCGAGGGACCCCTCCGACGGAAACAGTAATCATTCCATATATATATATATATATATATATATATATATATATATACATATATATATATATATATATATTTATATATATATATATATATATATATATATATATATATATATATATATATATATATATATATATATATAATATATATATATATATATATATATATATATATATATATATATATATATATATATATATATATATATATATATATATATATATATATATATATATATATATATATATATATATATATATATATTATATATATATATATATATATATATATATTGCAAAATTAATATTTGAATTTTTTTCCCTCTTGGAAAATAAGATTGTAAAAGAAGACGAACATCAGATTTCTTTTCATGTTTTTTAACTTTGTCCAAAAAGGAAAACATGTTCTAATTAGAATTTCAGTCGAAATATTCTTTTGTTGGACCAAAAATATGTTCGAATCCATAAAACATAAAAGATTTATATATATATATATATATATATTATATATATATATTAATATATATATATATATATATATATATAATATATAATATATATAATATATATATATATATATATATAATATATATATTATATATATATATATATATATATATTATATATATATATATATATATATATATATATATATATATAATATATTTATAATGTATTTATATATATTAATATTAATTATATAATAAATATTCAAATATAATATATTTATATATTAAAAAAAAAATTATATCATATATATATTATATATATATATTAATATATAATATATATAATAATATATATATTATTATATATATTATATATATATATATATATATATATATATATATATATATATATATATATATATATATATATATATATAATATATATATATATATATATATATATATATATATATATATATATATATATTTAAGGTATCGACCTTGGAGGGGGGACAGTGCAAAGTGGCACTGTGCTAATGTCAGTGTCAACCTCATGATATTTTCTGAGCTATTTTTGAAGAGTTAACTTTCCCAACGCTCTTTCCTGGTCCTTTTTTAATTTCCTTAATACGATTAATTACTAATTAATTATGTTTATCTCCTTAATTCGTTAATTATGACACCTAATTAATGATCTTAATCCTTTTAATCCTTTAACCCCAGCACCTTTTTTTCACCCATTTTGACCTTTCTTCCCACCGCACCTGCCTCCAGGCACTTGCCATCCCACACCCACATTGGCAGCTATTTATAATATTTTCTAGTTTTTCTAGCATCCACTTTCCCCTCTCCTCCACGTTGAACCGTTGCGTAAGCCACGCCCCTCGGACGAGTGAAGTACCAATGTCAGTGACAGCTGGCAAGGAGTGTAATGATCTCTCGGTGATGACGTCACACACATGTGAGCATTCGCACACGCATACACACTCATACACGCACCTAAATTTTTGTCCTTGTGGTTTTAGCTGCCATTTTGAATTTCTACCAGCATGGGATTTGTCTGCAATTTTCCCGTTTTTTTTTTCATCGTAGTGTCGTCTTTCGAGTGAAAATTGAACTTCCAATACTCCCAAACCGAGATACGAATTCCAAAACTTTCAAAAGATCACTACTCGAAACCTCACCCTGTGATTTTAAATACAGCAAGTTACCACCAAGCCAAACCGGATCATTCTTTAGAAAGCACAATTTTTTCTATTTATGTCTCACTTTTTCTCTTCTTTTCTCATATATTTTTTGTAACATAGTATAA
>SEYY01024151.1:15000-17500 GCA_009176605.1 Armadillidium nasatum | reverse complement strand
CGTATCGTCGTGGTGTGGTGGTTTGCGCATTGTCTTACAATCTTAAGAAGTCAGGGTTCGAATCCTCAATATATAGTATATATATATATATATATATATATATATATATATATATATATATATATATATATATATATATATATATATATATATATATATATATATATATATATATATATATATATAAGTATTGAGATTAAATTTATATATAAACTTTTTGTACCTAATAATATTTTTTAATCGTAAAATTGTACAATTAAAATATGAATGTGTGATTAAAGCAGTCAATCGCAGGTAGTTTTAATTAAACCTTGGAATATATATTGTGGAAATAATCAAAATTAAATTAATTAAAATTAATTAATTAAAATTACAGTGTTTCCAAAATGACTCTAAAATTAAAATTTGCTGAAAACATTTAAGTTAATTAATACATTCATATTAACAATGTAATTAAAAGAAAAACAGTATGACTGAATATTATCATTCATTTAAATGATAAAATCAAGGTCAGAATTGATCAGATTACATTGAAATGAAAAAAAAGTTAAAGTAAAATAAAAAAATAATAAATTAAAAAAATATTCCTAATGAGATACTTTTTTCATTATTATTATTATTTCATTTTAATGAGCAATGGAATATGTTTTTTTAGCTTTAGGGAATTGATATCACTTCATATTTATTATATATATATATATATATATATATATATATATATATATATATATATATATATATATATATATATATATATATATATATATATATATATATATATATATATATATATATATATGTTACACTTGGTGGGTAAAGGATGATGTCCTAATAGTTCCACTGAAGTTTGGAAAAATTCAAAAATTAGTTTCTAACCAAACTCCGACATGTCTCCATATTCGGTTTTTCAAAGCATGAAACTAAAGAACGCTTATAAAATGAAAAAAAATACTTTTTTTTATTGAAATGAGAGGCACAAAAGGTTTCTCCTCAAAGGAAGAGATATGAGACTAGAGAATTCTCTTCTCTTAGCGATAATTTAAGAAGAGTAAATCGGCATTATAACGTCTAAGAAGAGATTGGAGAGAGCTAACGAGAGTATGAGAATTGGCAAGACGAAAAGCTTTAAACTCCACTAACTAGTACAATCTTAAGCCAGACCAGTTAGCAGCGTCAAAGTGAGATATACGTTTTCTCGATAGACTAGACAGATAAGATAGATCAGACAGAAAAGATAGGTTGGAGAGAAAAGATAGATCAGACAGAAAAGATAGATTAGATACAAAAGATAGATCAGACAGAAAAGATAGGTCAGAGAGAAAAGATAGATCAGACAGAAAAGATAGATTAGATTCAAAAGATAGATCAGACAGAAAAGATAGGTCAGAGAGAAAAGATAGATCAGAGAGAAAAGATAGATTAGATACAAAAGATAGATCAGACAGAAAAGATAGGTCAGAGAGATAAGATAGATCAGACAGAAAAGATAGATTAGATACAAAAGATAGATCAGACAGAAAAGATAGGTCAGAGAGAAAAGATAGATCAGACAGAAAAGATAGATTAGATGCAAAAGATAGATCAGACAGAGAAGATAGGTCAGAGAGAAAAGATAGATCAGACAGAAAAGATAGATTAGATACAAAAGATAGATCAGACAGAAAAGATAGGTCAGAGAGAAAAGATAGATCAGACAGAAAAGATAGATTAGATACAAAAGATAGATCAGACAGAAAAGATAGGTCAGAGAGAAAAGATAGATCAGAGAGAAGAAGAGAGAAAAGATAGATCAGACAGAAAAGATAGATCAGACAGAAAAGATAGATCAGACAGAAAAGATAGGTCAGAGAGAAAAGATAGATCAGACAGAAAAGATAGATTAGATACAAAAGATAGATCAGACAGAAAAGATAGATCAGGCAGAAAAGATAGAACAGAGTACAGAAATAAAAAGGTTTAGTAGAAAGTCAGAAGAAAATTGCAAGTTAAAAGGAGATCTAGAATGCTGGGTTCCTCTCCAAGAAGGTCAGGGATACAAGTTAGAAACTGCACCAACTGCTCGAGGTTATTCTGGATATAATAATAATTTTAGTAATAATGATAATGATAATGATAATGATAATAATAATAATAATAGTAATAATAATAATAATATAATAATAATAAATTATAATAATAAATATGAGTAACAATAATAAAAATAAAATTCTAAAACTACTAGTTAAGACGATAATAATATTGATAATTATAATAATAATAATAATATTAATATAATGTATAATAATATAATTAAGTATAATATGATAATAAAAATAATAGTAATAATAATAATAGTAGTAATAGTAATTATTAAAATAATGATAATAATGATAATAATAATAAATGTAATAATAATAAAAATAATAATAATAATAATAATAGATAATAATAATAATATAATAATAATAATAATAATAATAATAATAATAATAATAATAATAATAATAATAATAATAATAAT
>SEYY01024151.1:10000-12500 GCA_009176605.1 Armadillidium nasatum | reverse complement strand
ATATATATATATATATATATATATATATAAATATATATATATAGGAAGAAGTATGAAAAGTCTATTATTTATCGATAGTTTAAAAATACTTCAAACTAGCCATTCATTGAAGTCTTAAAAGGATATGAATAATACATTTTATAATGGTGCAATTTCATTATTCATTTCTTTTCATTGAATTGAAAGTAATAAAATAATCTTTAAAGATTGAAAGTTAAAGTTTATATTTTCTTATTATCTTTTTTTTTCTTTTTTCGATGAGTTAAAATAATACTTGAAATTGTAGGATTGAATTGATAATAAAATATTCAATATTGTTTTATTGTTTATGCAACAACTTTGTTCGATTGATGAATAAAAAGAATATTAATAAAGTAAATGTGCTTTTATTGTTGGCTTTTTATGCGATTCATATATGATTTATTTTTTTTTTATCATCATCAAAAGTTATTTTTCATTAAGAATTTTTTTTTTATTATATATATATATATATATATATATATATATATATATATATATATATATATATATATATATATATATATATATATATATATATATATATATATATATATATATATATATATATATATATATATATATATATATATATATATATATATATATATATATATATATATATATATATATATATATATATATATATATATATATATATATATATATATATATATTATATATATATATATATATATATATATATATATATATATATATATATATATATATATATATATATATATATATATATATATATATATATATATATATATATATATATATATCCGGCTCCTCCTCTCTTTTGGATAGGGTTGAGTCTAAAGCTAAAAGATTAATTAACTGTCCCCTACTTTCAAACTCTCTTGATCCCTTATCTCTGCGACGTGACGTTGGCGCACTTTCTCTTTTCTATAAGTACTACAATGGCAGGTGCTCGAGGAAATTGGCTTCTCGCATTCCTCCACCGTTGCGTCGTCCTCGTTGCACAAGGGGTGCCCTGCTTTCACACCAATTTTGTGTGGATGTAGGAAACCCCAGGCTAGTCCGTTGTGGTGCATCCTTCTTTCCAGCCACTTCTGTTCTGTGGAACTCTCTACCTTCATCTATTTTTCCTACTGTATTTAATCTTCCACTCTTCAAGGCTTCCGTTTGTGCCCACCTGAGAGATGTGCGTTAGGTCTGTGTTTGAATGAGTTCTCTTCCCCCTTATGTGTGCCCCCTCCATGTAAAGGGCTCTGCCCGTGAGTGGTGGCGATCTGTAATATATATATATATATATATATATATATATATATATATATATATATATATATATATATATATATATATATATATATATATATATATATATATATATATATATATATATATATATATATATATATATATATATATATATATATATATATATATATATATATATATATATAATATATATATATATATATTATATAATATATATATATATATTTCTGAAAATTTGTGAGAATAATTTTCATCAATCACTGATTGTCAGAAGTGAAAAGGAATAATTTTATAAATTACTTCTCAACTGGAGTGATTAACTTCTCATTTAGAGTTGTTAACTTCTCAAATCGAGTATTTAAACTTTCTTTTCAATTGTTTACCTTTTCAGCTTTAATTAAACGACAAAACAAACATTATCCATCAGAGACACCAAATTCCATTACAGATCATCCCCAACAGGAAGGTTTCATTTTTGTTTTCTTTCTTGTTTTCTTTTTATTTTATTTTCCATTTTTTCAGTAAGTCTTGAAGGTAGTGATATTATATTCGGCAGGAAAATAAGCTGTTAATGCATTATATAAGAAAGATAAGACTTGTAGAAAGCAAAAACATTTTCTCTGTGATTTATCTATATCTACATCTAAATCTCATTAGAAATATGCACCATAACTAATCTGCTCTCGTGAACATATTCACATAAACTCACTCACGTACACACACACAGACATACAAAAAACACGTATTATATATATATATATATATATATATATATTATATATATATATATATATATATATATATATATATATATATATATATATATATATATATATATATATATATATATATATATATATATATATATATATAATATATATATATATATATATATATATATATATTTATATATATATAATATATATATATATATATATATATATATATATATAATATATATATATATATATATATATAATAATATATATATATATATATCACACATGTAAAACAATTTAATAAAAAATTAAAACACAAAAGACAATATCCTTTTGTTCTGAATCGTGCAATGAATATCAAGTCTTCATAGCAATAACCTTTTTTAAATACATTTTGTTTCAATTATATTCATTATTGAGTCTTTAATGGAGCAGCTTTTATATGCATGAATTAAAAAGAAAAAAAACTGCTCAATAATAGTAATAAAATGGGCAAATTCAATTCATGCAAGGCC
>SEYY01024150.1:15000-22500 GCA_009176605.1 Armadillidium nasatum | reverse complement strand
CTATCCCCTTTATCACTAATTCAATGGCCATAAAGCAACATTAGCGCTCTTTCCCGAGTCTGGAAAACAACCCTCCGTCTCTTTTGTCTTTTGCTCTACCTAATAACACGATGTTAGACCATTTAGAGCCTTGCTTTAAACACGCTGTTGAGTTGGCACGTACGTTATATAAGCGAAGCACAACATCGTAAATCAAAGTGGCAATATAACATCGAAACGCCTTTTAGAAGCAACTCTGGAACTGCGATTTGTCTTCCCTCGCCTTTGAGAATTTGTCTTCAGCGAAAGTAGGAGAGGAAATTTTTATTTCTCTTCTTCTTCTCTTATCTCTTATATAAAAAAGAAAGACTTAGAGATAATATATGGAAGAAACTTCGCAACCGAATCTAAAATAGAAGGAAACTAATTTATTAAAAGTTCTCTCAGGCTATTTTTGAATTCTCATCTTCGCTTATATTAAGATTTTATATATTCATTACATTCAAGTTTTTCATTTCACGCTTTTTACTTTATTTTTCAGGAATATTTTATCAGACGCCTTTTTTTTTTAACTTAAACTTAAATGCAATTTTTTCCGTCTTTTTATATTAGGAAGGAATAATTTTCTGATTTTTTTTTCTTTTTTTTTTATTTAAAGTTTGTTTTCCGTTAAATGCAAAAGATTAAGTTCAGGTTTTGAAAATGAGTTCCGAAGCGTGGAAGATATAATAATCTTATATATATAAGATATAGATATATATATATATATATATATATATATATATATATATATATATATATATATATATATATATATATATATATATATATATATATATATATATATATATATATATGAAAAATTAAAAAGAATATATTCAAAAACTGGGAGTATCAAATGAATCTATATATAGTCTAAAAATTTTACAAAATTATCAAAACACTAAAATTAAATTTAAATCTTATACTTCGTTAATAGATAAACATATATATATATATATATATATATATATATATATATATATATATATATATATATATATATATATATATATATATATATATATATATATATATATATATATATATATATATATATATATATATATATATATATATATATATATATATATATATATGTGTGTGTGTGTGTGTGTGTATGTGTGTGAAAGTATTAAAGCTACTTGGCTCGTAGAGTTAAATTCGAGGGTTTTCATAAGCTATCTCTCTGCGATTCTTTTTCGAACTGTCGTGGTACAGTGGTAATACTATGTCTTACCATTTTAAAGTCAGGGTTGGAATTTCTCAATATATATATATATATATATATATATATATATATATATATATATATATATATATATATATATATATATATATATATATATATATATATATATATATATTGGTAAACTATCGTTCAAAATTATTGAACCACCTTTGAAATATGACATCCTGTCTCACTGTTGCCAGGGTTTGTGCAATAACACCATACGGCACCATACGGTACCGTGTCTGTGGAAAGGCATGACGATTAAGATACACAACACCATACAATTCGTTAATTTATTGTGAGTACAACACATACGCTATGCTACCTGTGAAGAGAAACTACTGGACAACGTTCTAAACATGGAATCGCGTTCAACTAATAGTGTGTAACACCGCCTCTGACTCGGGTGAATACCTTCAAATGACAAGATAAACTCAGTATGAGGTTCTGGATGCATTCCTTTGGTATGTTACCTCATACGTCAAACACTGCACGTTCAAGGTCGTTAATGATAAGAGATGAGGGAGCAGATAGTTCGAAAGATGTTTTCAGGAGAGCCCAATGGTACTCATTTGGGTTGAGGTTAGGACTTTTTGGATGCCACTCCTTCACCTCTACACTGATCACGCGTAGTTAATCTGTAAAAGTGCTTGCTATCTGTGGGTGAGCATTATTGTGAATTCGGTGGTAGTGGTTCCCTATGAACGAATCAAAGAGCATAAAATGGTCTTATATTACATGTGTCCAGTTGTGTCATCCAATGTGAATTATTCAAAGAGAACTGTAGTTATTATACTTTGTGCTCGGAGATTAGCAATGGGGAAGTCAGTCTATCCTGTTAGTCTATCTTCAAGGAACAGTCATCACAGATCTACTGCTGAAATATGCAAATCAGCACTAGTAAACAATCCATTTCGCAATAGTCTTATCCTCAGATATCGCTTCATTCCTTGCAGTCTTGATCCTCTTCCTGCCCTGTGCACGATGTCTACAATGTGACCCAGCGCCATGAAGCAGGCTAACCATCTTTTTGATCGTGGTATGATGAGCACAAAACATACCACATTTGATACATCCTTACTACATGAAGATGGTTGCTTTTAAGCACTTGTCCCTTATTAATTAAATGCCATGTCCAATCGATGTTGTCGGACACGCTGAGTGTCGAGATATTGCTGCAATAGGACGTACTATTCCAGCAATGCAATCAACGGATGCTACACGTAAAATAGCAGAATACATCGAAATTTTATAAACTACCTTCACACTACGTCGCAAGTTCCGCTGTATTTCTTATGGGTACGAAATTTTTGAAACAGGAGTTATATTTATACATACGTATACATATATATACAAGATTGGTAGATTAAAAGTTAGATATAAAAATTTAAGTTGTGAGCAAAAAGGAAGAGTCCAAAATTTATTTCTCTTGCATAATTATCACATCTCAAAAGGTGAAAAATAAAAAAAATTAAAGATAGAAAAATATAAAGTCTATGAAATAAAATTAATTTCTCCGCCTGTAGAATAAAATATCGTGTATGACAACAATTTTCTAAAAAAAAATTTTCATTTTCCTTTATTTTATCAAGATTATATTTTTTATTTTTTTTTATTTTACCCTTGGCTGAATCTGATCGTAAAAGACGAGCAAAGAAAAGGCTGCATTATCCATTTCGAGATAAAGCATTTAAAAAAAAAAAAATAAAAAAAAAAAAAATTTTTTTTTTTTTTAATTACACATTTACGGAATCAAAAACTATTTAATTAAACTTCTTATGGACAATTTACCTTAAAAATCTGTTTTTAATGTATATTTTTACGTTTTTTTTTTCTTTGTTCAAACTTCTTTTTGTGGGAGAGTCTTAAAGTTTGTAGATCCCAATGGACGTTTTTATTTGGAGGCGATACAGCCTAAATATTAAAATAAAAAAAAATTTAAAAAATTTAAATATTATAATTAACAAAAGTTTTACAAAATGATGCAATTCTTATTATATAATATATATATATATATATATATATATATATATATATATATATATATATATATATATATATATATATATATATATATATATATATATATATATATATATATATATATATATATATATATATATATATATATATATATATATATATATATATATATTTTTTTTTTTTTTTTTTTTTTTTTTTTTTTTTTTTTTTTTTTTTTTTTTTTTTTTTTTTAATATATATTTATTTTATTTTTCTTTATTAATCTTTGAAGTAATGGTAAAGTAAAAGCTTCCAATTTTATATATAGAACTATCTTTGTTTTCTCCAGTTTTTAATCTGAAAAAAAAAAGAAAAAAACACCGAAACCTAATATAATTTCTTTGTTTTCAGATGTTTTTAGGATACAAAAAAAAAAAAAAAAAAAAAAAAAAAAAATATGAAAAAAAAAAATAAACATGAAGTTGCACAGGAAGTATTGTTTAACAATAACATGCAAGAATCTCGCCATCCAATTCTAGTCCTCTTTCTCATCCTAAAGGCGAGTAAAGGCCCCTTAAGTCATCCGGAGCCTCAAGCCAAATCAAACACATGTAACATTATAGTTTTCTTTTAAAAAAAAAAAAACTTCTACATGACAATGAAAAATATTGTTTTTATTATTCATACATGAACACACAAGTACACATATATGTAAATATGCATATTTATATATTTATGTGTACCTTTGTGTATGTTTACAAGTATTTGAGTTTGTGAGTGCTAAAATTTTTAGTTTCAATCTCTATTGTTGAAATTTATAAATAATGACTTAAGCAGAGCTTATTTGCACAATAGCCTAATATGAATATATAACAACTATGATAGTGAATTATAAACAATCCAAGCTTTCTATGTATAAACAACGTATATATATATATATATATATATATATATATATATATATATATATATATATATATATATATATATATATATATATATATATATATATATATATATATATATATATATATATATATATATATATATATATATATATATATATATATATATATATATATATATATATATATATATATATATATATATATATATATTATATATATATATATATATATATATATATATATATATATATATATATATATATATATATATATATATATATATATATATATATATATATATATATATATATATATATATATATATATATATATATATATATATATATATATATATATATATATATATATATATATATATATATATATATATATATATATATATATATATATATATATATATATATATATATATATATATATATATATATATATATATATATATATATATATATAAGAACTATTTTTAGGTCTAAATATGATAAAGCACAAAATGTATAAACGAAGGATGATAAAAGCATCACGAAAAAAATAAAATAGACAAAAATTCTCGTACCTTTATTAAATCTAATAAATTATCTTATTTCCTGTGGTTAATTCATTCCCCGAAAGAGTGAAAAGGGAAGACGGAGGAGGAGGAATGGAGTGAAAAAGGTGGAAGGAAATTGATGGCAGGGAATAAATGGTTAAATTGGGAATTAGGGAAAATATTTTAAATGTATGATAAATAATTTTAAGTGGTTTAAAAAAAATAAAAATAAAAAATGTTGATTTATTTAACTTTGATAAAAAGAAAATGTTTATAGAAAAGAAGAAGAAAAAGATATATATATATATATATATATATATATATATATATATATATATATATATATATATAATATATATATATATAATATATATATATATATATATATATATATATATATATGAAATTTACGATTGTTAAGACTACTAACACTACTACTAATTAACAGTGATTATAATAATAATATTAATAACAATAGCACTAATTGTCATAATAAAAATATATAATATAATATTAATGACGACATCATGATCAACAGCATCAACTACAGGATAAACAGCAGGAATAAAACTTTAAACAACAGCAACAACAACAAACAATAATAATAATAATAATAATAATAATAATAATAATAATAATAATAATAATAATAATAATAATAATAATAATAATAATAAATAATAATAATAATAATAATAATAATAATAATAATAATAATAATAATAATAATAATAATAATAATAATAATAATAATAATAATAATAATAATAAGAAGAAGAAGAAGAAGAAGAATAATAATAATAATAATAATAATAATAATAATAATAATAATAATAATAATAATAATAATAATAATAATAATAATAATAATAATAATAATAATAAAAATAACAGCAATAATAATGATGAAATTAATTAAATTAATAATATAATAACAATAAAAATAACAGATTATTATTATTATTATTATTATTATTATTATTATTATTATTATTATTATTATTATTATTATTATTATTATTACCATCATCATCATATTACGTAGAAATTTTATAAATTACACACTCTCCAATGACTTACATTAAGAATATGGCAAAATAAAATATGCAGAGCAGTGACGAGGGGAATTAGAACAGAGGAAGCTTTGTTTGAAATCACAAAATGAAAAATAAATTACGCTCTCAAGTTAATAAGTGTAACAAAGGAGAAAGTGTGAACGAGGACTAAAAAGATATAAAAAGTTACTCTCATGAAAAGAAGCCTAGAAGAAAAAACTACCTTTCAAAAATATGAAAAGATAAAAAGAAAGAAATTCTAGGTGGTGAGGTAAAGAATGACAGAGAGAGAGAGAGAGAGAGAGAGAGAGAGAGAGAGAGAGAGAGAGAGAGAGAGAGAGAGAGAGAGAGAGAGAGAAAGTAAAAAAGAGAGATTGAAAGATTCAGAGGTTGAGAGAGTGAGAAGAAAAAGAAACCGAGGAAATGAAGAACTAATGAAAAAGTAGAAAGAGAGAAGGAAATAAACAGCTGAGAAAAAGATATAGATGGAAGAAGGGAGAAAATACAAATATATATGAGAGAGATTTTCAGAAGTGGACGAAGTAGAGAGAGAGAGAAAAAAAATGGGCAAAGAAGAGAGAGGGTGAAAGAAAGAGAATGAAAACTCAAATTTTTCACTAAACCAAATTTCGATAAAATTTTATTTTCTATTTTATCTGCGGAGAAACATGTTACCTGCTCCTCGATCCATTAACCAGAAGGCAAAGTATTTTATTTGCTTGTTCCTTCGCTCGGAATACAAAATATGCTTCAATTGTGCTTCTTTCTATCTCGAAGGCTATCAGGCCTTCGAGCTTCGGGTTTAACATTCAGGATTCTTTACGCTTCTAAAGGCATAATGTCGTTCGTATTAAATTGAATTTAATATAATTAAGAGAAGATTGTACAGTTATTTCTAATAAATGAATCGTTAAATACATTATTATTTAATAAAAAAAAAATAAAAATGTAGAAAATTAAGAATTTTGTTAATAAAAGTGTATGTAAAATTTTCTTAGATTAATAAATAGTGATATAAATTTGCACACACATACACACACGCACACACACACACACACTATATAATATATATATATATATATATATATATATATATATATATATATATATATAATATATATATATATATATATATATATATATATATATATATATATATATATATATATATATATATATATATATATATATATATATATATATATATATATATATATATATATAATATATATATATATATATATATATATATATATATATATATATATATATATATATATATAGAATATATATATATATAATATATATATATATATATATATATATATATATATATATATATTATATATATATATATATATATATATATATATATATATATATATATATATATAATATATATATATATATATATATATATATATATATATATATATATATATATATATATATATAATATATATATATATATATATATATATATATATATATATATATATATATATATATATATATATAATAATAATAATAATAATAATAATAATAATAATAATAATAATAATAATAATAATAATAATAATAATAATAATAATAATAATAATAATAATAATAATAAATATAGGCAATTTAATTTATAAAGTAAGATTTTAATTAGATATAAAGTAAAATTATCAAAGCTCTTTCTAGCATAATTTATTTTTTCTGTAAATGAAAATGAATTAAATATATCAATTAATAAAGCATTAATATTAATGCAATAATTGGTTTTTAAAATAT
>SEYY01024149.1:0-28822 GCA_009176605.1 Armadillidium nasatum | reverse complement strand
TCTCAAAT
This sequence comes from Armadillidium nasatum, assembly GCA_009176605.1. Classification (NCBI taxonomy): domain Eukaryota; kingdom Metazoa; phylum Arthropoda; class Malacostraca; order Isopoda; family Armadillidiidae; genus Armadillidium; species Armadillidium nasatum. The sequence continues at coordinate 28,814 of SEYY01024149.1, read as the reverse complement.
TGTTCTTGTTCATTGAAGATTATGTATATCACCATCTGCGCATTTAGCATATTATATTCGATGTTTGAAGATAAAGTTGGTAAATATTTTAAGAATATGGTGCTCCTAGGAAATTTACCTATTTTTTCGCCTTTGAATTTGCCAATAAAGCTTTTTAAATATGTTTGTAGACATGATTATGTAATGAATATAGCTGTTAATTTCCTTCCTATTTTAATTTATGTGTTTACTTTTTTATTTTAATATATTAATATGCACTTAATAACAAAAAGTAATTTAAAAACAAAACATATATTAAATTATCTTCCTTTAAATAAATAATTTTATCATTTTGACTTTAATTTTCCTCGTATGTAAAGTTTCTCTTTGCTTTTTATGGTTATTTTCAGGAATTTTGCTATCTAAATACACATTATCCTCTGTAAAAATTGCGTTAAAAAGTTAAATTTACAATAAAAATGAATATGATCTAACAAAAAAAACTTGAAAACAAACCTTTCATGCTTAATTATAAACATTTGCATCATATTTGAATGCTTGGTAATGATCTCATAGCAGGAAGTATGTTAATTAGGCCTAATTTGTTAGGTGTTTATCTAAGAAAATGTCGGATTTTTTATAATTACGAATTGCTTGATTAGTTTATTTTAGTAAAGAATCCTCATTTTTAGGGTAAAATGATTTATTTTAATTTGAAAATGCTAAAAAATGATGGGTTATTAAATTACGTTAAGAGGATCCAAAGGATAAAACCTCAAAAAAAGTTTATTTTTTTTTTCTAATAATGTCCAAATGTCCTTAATATATACAAATTTAATCATCACTGATAAGCTTTTTCAGTCCAAGGGTGCTTATTCTTGTGTTATTTGATGTAATTAAAATTTAAAATCTTTATGTTAAATATAAAAAGAACTCATTTCATAAGGATAAATAATTGATTGTCAAATTTTGGTTTATTAAAAAGCAAAACGGGAAGCATAAAATTGTTAAAAATGTGAATATTCAAGTATATTTTCCCAAATTGTTCTTGTTCAATGAAGATTATATATATATCAAAATTTGCGCATTTAGCATATTATATTCGAAGTTTGAAGATAAAGTTGGTAAAAAATTTAAGTATATGGTGCTTTTAGAGGGTAATTTACCTATTTTTTCGCCCCTGAATTTGCCTATGAAGCTTTTTAAATATGTTTGTAGACATGATTATGTAATGAATATTGCTGTTAATTATCTTCCTATTTTAATTTATAAGTGTTTACTTTTTTAATTTAATATTTTAATAAGGATTTAATAATAAAAAGTACTTTAAAAAAAAAATATATATTAAATTATCTTCTTTTAAATAAATAATTTTATCATTTCGACTTTAACTATGCTCGTATGCAAAGTTTCTCTTTGCTTTTTATGGTTAATTTCATGAATTTTGCTATATAAATACACATTATCTTCTGTTAAAATTGCGTAAAAAAGTTAAATTTACAATAAAAATGCATATGATCTAACAAGAAAACTTGAAAAGAACTGTTTTCATGCTCATTTTAAATCATTTGTATCCTATTTGAATGCTTGGTAATGATTTCCTACCTGAAAGTTTGTTAGCTAGGCTTAATTCGTTAGGTGTTTATCTAAGTAAATGTCGGATTTTTTAAGATTATGAGTAGCTTGATTAGTTTATTTTAGTAAAGAACCCTCATTTTAAAGGTAAAATGATTTATTTTAAATTGAAAATGCTGAAAATGATGGGTTATTAAATTACGTTAAGAGGATAAAAAGGATTAAACTTCAAAAAACTATTATTATTTTGGCCTAATTATGTCCATATGTCCTTAATATATACAAATTTAATCATTACTGATAAGCTTTATCAGTCCAAGTGTTCTTATTCTTGTGTTATTTGATGTAATTAACATTAAAATCTTTACGTTAAGTATAAAAAGAACTCATTTCATAAGGTTAAATAATTGACTGTCACATTTTGGTTTATTAAAGGCCAAAAGGGAAGCATAAAATTGTTAAAAATGTAAAGATTAATGTATATTTTCGTAAATTGTTCTTGTTCATTGAAGATTATATATATCACCATTTGCGCATTTAGCATATTATATTCGATGCTTGAAGATAAAGTTGGTAAAAATTTTAAGTATATGTTGCTTTTAAAGAGTAATTTACCTATTTTTTCGCCTTTGAATTTGCCAATGAAGCTAATAAATATGTTTGTTGACATGGTTATGTAATGAATATAGCTGTTAATTACCATCCTATTTTAATTTATAAGTGTTTATTTTTTATTTTAATATTTTAATGAGGACTTATTAACAAAAATTACTTTAAAAGCAAAATATTTATTAAATTATCTTATTTAAATTAATAATTTTATCATTTTGACTTTAATTATGCTCGTATGCAAAGTTTCTTTTTGCTTTTTATGGTTAATTTCATGAATTTTGCTAAATAAATACACATTATCCTCTGTTAAAATTGCCTAAAAAAGTTAAATTTAAAATAAAAATGCATACGATCGAACAAAATCTGGAAAACAACTGTTTTCAATCTTATTTTGAAACATTTGCATCACATTTGAATGCTTGGAAATGATTTCTTATCTAAAAGTATGTTAATTAGGTCTAATTTGTTAGGTGTTTATGTAAGAAAATGTCGGATTTTTTATGATTACAAATAGCTTGATTAGTTTATTTTAGTAAAGAACCCTCATTTTTACGGTAAAATGATTTATTTTAATTTGAAAATGCTGAAAAATGATGGGTTATTAAATTACGTTGAGAGGATCCAAATGATAAAACCTCAAAAAAGATTATTATTTTGGCCTAATTATGTCCATATGTCCTTAATTTATACAAATTTAAATATCACTGATTAGCTTTTTCATTCCAAGTTTGCTTATTCTTGTGTTATTTGATGTAATTAACATTAAAATCTTTATGTTAATATAAAAAGAACTCATTTCATAAGGATAAATAATTGATTGTCACATTTTGGTTTATAAAAAAGCAAAAAAGGAAGCATAAAATTTTTAAAAATGTGAATATTCAAGAATATTTTCTCAAATTGTTCTTGTTCATTGAAGATTATATATATCACCATTTGCTCATTTAGCATATTATATTCGATGTTTGAAGATAAAGTTGGTAAATATTTTAAGAATATGGTGCTCCTAGGAAATTTACCTATTTTTTCGCCTTTGAATTTGCCAATAAAGCTTTTTAAATATGTTTGTAGACATGATTATGTAATGAATATAGCTGTTAATTATCTTCCTATTTTAATTTATGTGTTTACTTTTTTATTTTAATATATTAATATGCACTTAATAACAAAAAGTAATTTAAAAACAAAACATATATTAAATTATCTTCCTTTAAATAAATAATTTTATCATTTTGACTTTAATTTTCCTCGTATGTAAAGTTTCTCTTTGCTTTTTATGGTTATTTTCAGGAATTTTGCTATCTAAATACACATTATCCTCTGTAAAAATTGCGTTAAAAAGTTAAATTTACAATAAAAATGAATATGATCTAACAAAAAAAACTTGAAAACAAACCTTTCATGCTTAATTATAAACATTTGCATCATATTTGAATGCTTGGTAATGATTCTCATAGCAGGAAGTATGTTAATTAGGCCTAATTTGTTAGGTGTTTATCTAAGAAAATGTCGGATTTTTTATAATTACGAATTGCTTGATTAGTTTATTTTAGTAAAGAATCCTCATTTTTAGGGTAAAATGATTTATTTTAATTTGAAAATGCTAAAAAATGATGGGTTATTAAATTACGTTAAGAGGATCCAAAGGATAAAACCTCAAAAAAAGTTTTTTTTTTTTTTTTTTGCCTAATTATGTCCAAATGTCCTTAATATATACAAATTTAATCATCACTGATAAGCTTTTTCAGTCCAAGTGTGCTTATTCTTGTGTTATTTGATGTAATTAAAATTAAAATCTTTATGTTAAATATAAAAAGAACTCATTTCATAAGGATAAATAATTGATTGTCAAATTTTGGTTTATTAAAAAGCAAAACGGGAAGCATAAAATTGTTAAAAATGTGAATATTCAAGTATATTTTCCCAAATTGTTCTTGTTCAATGAAGATTATATATATCAAAATTTGCGCATTTAGCATATTATATTCGAAGTTTGAAGATAAAGTTGGTAAAAAATTTAAGTATATGGTGCTTTTAAAGGGTAATTTACCTATTTTTTCGCCCCTGAATTTGCCTATGAAGCTTTTTAAATATGTTTGTAGACATGATTATGTAATGAATATTGCTGTTAATTACATTCCTATTTTAATTTATAAGTGTTTACTTTTTTAATTTAATATTTTAATAAGGACTTAATAATAAAAAGTACTTTAAAAACAAAATATATATATTAAATTATCTTCTTTTAAATAAATAATTTTATCATTTCGACTTTAACTATGCTCGTATGCAAAGTTTCTCTTTGCTTTTTATGGTTAATTTCATGAATTTTGCTATATATATACACATTATCTTCTGTTAAAATTGCGTAAAAAAGTTAAATTTACAATAAAAATGCATATGATCTAACAAGAAAACTTGAAAAGAACTGTTTTCATGCTCATTTTAAATCATTTGTATCCATATTTGAATGCTTGGTAATGATTTCTTACCTGAAAGTTTGTTAATTAGGCTTAATTTGTTAGGTGTTTATCTAAGTAAATGTCGGATTTTTTATGATTATGAGTAGCTTGATTAGTTTATTTTAGTAAAGAACCCTCATTTTTAAGGTAAAATGATTTATTTTAATTTGAAAATGCTGAAAAATGATGGGTTATTAAATTACGTTAAGAGGATCCAAAGGATAAAACCTCAAAAAACGATTATTATTTTGGCCTAATTATGTCCATATGCCTTTAATATATACAAATTTAATCATCACTGATAAGCTTTTTCAGTCCAAGTGTGCTTATTATTGTGTTATTTGATGTAATTAACATTAAAATCTTTATGTTAATATAAAAAGAACTCATTTCATAAGGATAAATAATTGATTGTCACATTTTGGTTTATAAAAAAGCCAAAAGGGAAGCATAAAATTGTTAAAAATGTGAATATTCAAGTATATTTTCGCAAATTGTTCTTGTTCATTGAAGATTATATATATCACCATTTGCTCATTTAGCATATTATATTCGATGTTTGAAGATAAAGTTGTCTAATAATTTTAAGTATATGGTGCTTTTAAAGGGTAATTTACCTATTTTTTCGTCTTTGAATTTGCCAATGAAGCTATTTAAATATGTTTGTAGACATGATTATGTAATGAATATAGCTGTTAATAACCTTACAATTTTAGTTTGTAAGCGTTTACTTTTTTATTTTAAAGCTTAAAAATTAGATGAAAATTCGTATATTTGCTTTCCCAAAAATCAATCTTTGTATTTTTAATTAAATAATATCTATTTAATACAATTTTTTTCTTATTGAAATTTTTAACAGCATAAATATTATATAAAATTTGCTTAATTTGATTTTTCAAAATTTATCTAAATCTTCGAAATTCTTAATTCAATAATATTTTTTAATTGCAAATTTTCGCTCTCAAATTATTTTAAAAGCTTAAAAATTACATGAAAATAGGTAAATTTCTATAATGAGAATCATTTAAATCATAGAATTTTTAAATAAAATTTTAATTTTTACTACTACGAAATTTTTTAAAAGTTTAAAACTTAACCGAAAAGAGGTGAATTTTCTTTCTCAAAATTCATTGAAATTTTAGTATTTTTAAATAAAATTATACACTTTAATTATAAATTTTGTCGTTCAAATAATTTTTTTAAAGCTTAAAATTTTGATGAAAATAGGCATATTTGTTTCTCAAAAATAATTTGTTTTGTATTTTTAATTTAGAAAATAAGAATTTAATCCAACATTTTCCTTTCTGTAATTTTTAATAGTATAAATATTATCTGAAATTAGCTGAATTTGCTTTCTCAAAAATCATATATATCTTCGTAATATTTAGTATAACAATATTTATATATTTCAATAATTAAATTATGAAATTATTTTTAAAATTTAAAAATTACATATAAATTGGTAAATTATTAATATGAGAATCATTTATAAATAGTATTTTTAATTAAAATAGAGATTTAATCAAATTTTTTTCTCTCAGAATATTTTTAAAACTTAAAAATAAGATGAAAATATGTGTATTTTTTTTTTTTTTTTTTTTTTTTTTTTTTTTTTTTTTTTTAAAATAATATGAATTTCATACAATTTTTTTCTTATTGAAATTTTTAACAGCATGAAAATAATATGAAATTAGCTAAATTTCCTATCTCAAAATTCCTTTAAATTTACGAAATTTTTAGTATTATAATATTTATTTATCACAATTTTTTCTACCACATATTTTTTTAAAAGCTTAAAAATTAAAGAAAATAGATAAATTTCTATTAAGAGTATCATTTAAATCATTGTATTTTTAATTAAAATTATGATGATTTTTTCATTTTTAAACTTTCTAAATTTTTTAAAAGTTTAAAACTTAAATGAAAAAGATGTTTATTTGATCTTTCAAAATTCATTTAAATCTTAGCATTTTTAATTATAAAGATACAATTTAATTCTAAATTTTTTCGTTCTGATATTTTTTTAATGACTAAAAATTTGTTGAAAATAGGTATATTTCCTTTCTCGAAAATCATTTTTCCTTTGTATTTTTAATTAATAAAATAAAAATTAGAATTCGTATATCTTTCTCAGAAATCAATATTTGTATTTTTAATTAAATAATATGAATTTAATACAATTTTTTTCTTATTGAAAATTTTTAACAGCATAAAAATTATATGAAATTAGCTCAATTTGCTTTCGCAAAATTCATTTAAATCTTTAAAATTTTTAGTTCAATAATATTTATTAATTGCAATTTTTCGTTCACAAATTATTTTAAAAGCTTAAAAATTACATGAAAATAGGTAAATTTCTATAGCGAGAATCATTTAATTCATAGAATTTTTAATTAAAATAATAAGGATTTTTTTTTAATTTTTACTCCTACGAAATTTTTTATAATTTAAAAATTAACTGAAAAGAGGTGAATTTTCATTCTCAAAATTCATTGAAATCTTAGTATTTTTAAATAAAATAATAAATACACTTTAATTATAAATTTTGCCTCTCAAATATTTTTTTTAAAGCTTAAAATTTAGATGAAAATAGGCATATTTGTTTTTTAAAAATAATTTTAGCATTGTATTTTTAATTAAGAAAATTTGAATTTAATCTAACGTTTTCCTTTCTGTAATTTTCGATAGTATAAATATTATCTGAAATTAGCCAAAGTTGCTTTCTCAAAATTCATATAAATCTTCGTAATATTTTTAATTAATAAAATATGAATTTAATCCAATTTTTTAATTTCTAAAATTTTTAAATGAATATAATTTGTGAAAATAGGTAAATTTCCTTTCTCAATTTTCATAAATATCTTCGTAATTTTTAGTATAATAATATTTATTTATTTCTAGATTTAATTTATGAAATTATTTTAAAAGCTTGAAAATTAAATGAAAATTTTTAAATTTCTATTACGTGAATCATTTAAATCATAGTATTTTTAATTTTTTTTTTTTTTTTTTTTTTTTTTTTTTTTTTTTTTTTTTTTTTAAAAATATTTATTTATTTTTATATTTAATTTATGAAATTATTTTAATAGCTTAAAAATTAAATAAAAATAGGTAAATTTCTATTATGAGAATCATTTAAATCATAGTGTTTTTAAATAAAATAATACTGATTTTTTCAATTTTTACTACCTACTAAATTATTTTAAAAGCTTAAGAATTCAGTGAAAAGAGTCAAATTTTCTTTTTCAAAATTCATTTAATTCTTAGAATTTTTAATTAAATGAATTCAGGTGTATTCAAACTTTTATCTCTCTGAAATTTTTTTAAAGCTTAAAAATTAGATGGAAATTCCTATCTTTGCTTTCCCTGAAATCAATCTTTGTATTTTTAATTAAATAATATGAATTTAAAACAATTTTGTTCTTATTGAAATTTTTAACAGCATAAAAATTATATGAAATTAACTCAATTTGCTTTCGCAAAATTCATCTAAATCTTAGAAATTCTCAGTTCAATAATATTTATTAATTGCTATTTTTTGTTCACAAATTATTTTAAAAGCTTAAAAATTACATGAAAATAGGTAAATTTCTATAATGAGAATCATTTAAATCATAGAATTTTTAATTAAAATAATAAGGATTTTTTTAATTTTTAATTTTTTTAAAACTCATTTCATAAGGTTAAATAATTGACTGTCACATTTTGGTTTATTAAAGCCAAAAGGGAAGCATAAAATTGTTAAAAATGTAAAGATTAATGTATATTTTCGCAAATTGTTCTTGTTCATTGAAGATTATATATATCACCATTTGCGCATTTAGCATATTATATTCGATGCTTGAAGATAAAGTTGGTAAAAATTTTAAGTATATGTTGCTTTTAAAGAGTAATTTACCTATTTTTTCGCCTTTGAATTTGCCTATGAAGCTTTTTAAATATGTTTGTAGACATGATTATGTAATGAATATAGCTGTTAATTACCTTCCTATTTTAATTTATGTGTTAACTTTTTTAATTTAATATTTTAATACGAACCTAATACGAAAAGCTGGTTATACCAAGCAAGTAACTGATGTATTTAGGTTTCCAAAGTAGACCGAGGCCGCTAGGGAAATATAATTTACCAACACTGAAGATGGGTCTAAAACATGTCTTCTCCATGCCCCTGTTTCACGTCTGATATATATATATATATATATATATATATATATATATATATATATATATATATATATATATATATATATATATATATATATATATATATGTAACAAATGTGTATGTTGTTTTAAATAAATAATATAAATAAACATTCCTTTTCATTGTTCTTATTATTATTTTTGTGAATACATAATGCAATGTAATATTTATTCGAATTTAAAATACTTTAAGAAAATAATGCTTGTGGAAAAACTATTTATGCTCATGTATCTTTCTATGAGTCCAAAGTTCTCCCATGCTTCCGGTATAACAAAGAAAAGTGGCTTGAAACATATTTATTTAAAAAACAACATTTACTTTCGAGTGGCTGAGTTGTTGATTTTAATTTCTTGCAAATCGTTGTGGAATCTCCAAATCTGAAAACAATCTATGAAGGAGACCCTTTTCCCTTCTTCAGGAACCTCCGCGTTCCTGAATCTTTATACAATGGGAGACTCCGTTCTCCCCCTCTCGTGAGGAACCTCTGCCTCCCGAAACCTTTCTATGAGAAGCTGGGACTCAGTCCCACACTTTCAGGAATTCAGAGATCCGAAACCATTCTATGAGGAGCTGGGACTCCGTCCCTCCCTTCTTCAGGAACTTCCGTGTTCCGAAAACCTTTGTAGGATGTTACAACTACTCTGGTTCGATTTCCAGGTGAACTGTTTCTGTGGAATTCCATTCTAAAAGCGTTCAGGAAAGAGATTGAGGGTGAATTCCTTTCTAATACCTGTCACAAATGGTCTCAGAAAGGTGTATGAATTGAATTCCTGTATAATTCCTATCAAAAAGGCATCAGGAAGGTGACTGAGATCAACTTCCGGTCTAATTCCGTTCAAAAAGGTGCCAGAAAAGAGCTTGAGTGACAAATTCCTTTCTAATTCCCTGTCAAAAAGCCCCAGGAAGGTACCTGAGATCAACTTCCGGTCTAATTCCGGTCAAAAAGCCTCAGGAAAGAAGCTGAGATCGGCTTCCGGTTTAGATTTCGTTAAGCCTAATTGCGGTTAATCTTACCATATATACTACTTACTAAATTATAAAATTTTATCTTCAGGTTGTCTGCATTACAACAGATAACGGTGTAAATTTCTGTGCAACCTTCCGGTTGTATGTTCATACAGAAACGGGGGACGAAGAAGAAGAGCAGGTACCGATTCCAGAGATAGTAGTTACTCCTGAAGAAATGGAACAAATTAGTGACCCAGAGGCTCTGCTGACAAATCCTTTTCAGCTAGAAAATCTACTTGAAGAGCATGATGCCCTTAGCCTATTTAAACATCACCATTGCATTTCCCTGACATTAAACATCTTGGCTACTAGGGATGTTTCGAAAGTTCCTCGCTGGCCCTCTGGTGCCAAGGATCCATTTAGTAAGACACTTGCCAACGCACAATCACTGTGGAATGGACAAAATAGGAAAATTACAACTGCTACGAGAATCAAGAAGGAGTTGGGAATAAAGCTTAACACACCAAGTATTACTCGTTGGACCTCCCTATACGATTCTATGAAAGACCTGCTTAAGAACCTTGATGGTAGCATGACATAAATCAACAACATTTGTTTGGAACAAAAGCCTTTTCTTCCAGTATTTAATAAAACTGATAAAGAGGTAATAGCTGATACATCGGAATAATGACCGCTACTGCTGTTAGGCTGGACATGTTGCAAGATGAGAAGAAGAATGCGCACGCGTGAGTTCTATTGCCAAACTTCTTTCTTCTCAAGGACAATCTCGTGGAAATGCAACGAGAGATGCAAAAATTTAACTATGCCAAAAACTTAGTCAACTACTTGCTAAAGCAACCAAAGCCATACAAAGGGAATGAAAAGGACTTTGAACGGACGTTCAGCAATATCTTTGATGAATTTGATTTGCTTATAACATCAGCCCAGTACCTTCACTTTAAACTCAGAGTCGCACGTAGTTGTCAAGATGATTATATTGAAGAAAATAAAGTGTAATATAGCATAGAATTTTACTCCTTCACATCAAGGCGCTGAAGGTGATGGGACTAAGCCTGAATATGGACCCATTTAAATTGAGTTATTTTTATAGTTTGGAACAAACTTTAAGCATCTTATATATATATATATATATATATATATATATATATATATATATATATATATATATATATATATATATATATATATATATATATATATATATATATATATATATATATATATATTCACAATACACTGACATAATGTCCAAATGAAACTTAAAAAAGATTTGAGTTCTTGATACTATTTCTATATATTTCAGAAACTGAAGGCCTCATATATCCAGCTGACACCTTTGGAGGAGAAGTTGGGACAAACCTTGGATAGCTGGGCTGCAGTAAATGTTCACCCCAGTGTCCCTCTCAATAGGAACCAGTTTCAGAGTGAATACGAGGAGGCCTTTGTGGACTTGTTTATTAAGTAACATACCCCATTAGCCAACTCAGCAGACGTAGAGAGGTTGTTTAGTCATGGCTCTGACATTCTAAGACCAAAGAGGGCAGCCATGGCATCCGCAAATTTTGAAAAATTTGTCTTCATTAAAGGGAATTTGACCCTGTTCAGAATATAAGAGGAGAGCTACGAGGAGGAAGAGATCATAGATAATTGAATAAATAAGATTAAAATCTTTCTCATTTTTTGTTATATATTTTCATCTTTCAATTAAAATATAAAAATGATTCATCCTTACATATTTGCGCTTCTCTTTTTTTCTATTTTTTGCGCTCCTAAATTTTCACTTTAAAAAAAAAAAATTATTTGCGGACATGTGCGCTTTTGCAATGGCGGACAAAATTTTTGAAAAAATGAGCTCTTTTGCGCTTGCGCACTAAGTTTTTCCAATTTGCGCTTTTGCGTTTGCGCTCTAAAGTTTAAAATTTGCGCGCTCATCTTTGACAGGACATATTCTACACCCAGTTCATTAATGAGACCTTTCGCATCATTGCAGTAAATAAAGAGATTTGGATTGGTCAGCAGTGAAATATTTACGAAACTCCCTTTCACGATGGCGAAACCAATAAAATGTTGTTTCTGAACTTAACAAATTGTTTTCTCGAAGCCGTGAACCAAGTAATTGGGCAGATTCTTCGGACAATCCCAAATCTCTAGTCAAATTATTAAGTTCTGATTGCCTTAAAGGCTTAGGTTTATTCATCTCAGAAGTGCCTTCATACATAAGGGAAGCCATCAGCATCATCATCGACAGCAGCATCATGTAATTCGTCCTCGGAGTCCAAGAAAGTTTTGTCTGCATGATTGGGAATTGGAATTCCTGGACCATGAGGTACCGGTTTTATGGCAGTGGGAACTTCAGGATATTTCACGTGTTGCTTGTTCTTTCGATTTATTCCTAAAAGCAAACAAAACAAACATACATGCAATTTTTACCACCAAATGTATATATTACATTTTTAATACAATAAAAGAAAACTTATTCAAAAATATGTCATACCTGCTAAACTCGTTATGCAGAAGTAACTAACATGATCTTTGCCTTCCCTCCACACCATTGGAATACCAAAGGGGAGAGATTTTTGTTTTCCATTGCTCCAACTCCTAAAACCTTTAACGCACATTTTGCAGCAGACACGAGGAGCAAAGGTTTTATCCTGATCTCCAAGTTTTACTCCAAAGTAATCAAAGAAGCTTTTTTTAACAAAGGTTGTTGTTATATTTAATTTCTGTTTTGAAAAAGAGACTTTCCCACAAATAAAACAAAAACTGTCAGGATCATTTCTGCACTTTCTATTCATTTCTGAAATTCAGGAGAGGTTTAATATTATGCAAGTCGTTAACAATAAGAAAAAACATAAACTCGTATAATAATGCAAATTTAAATGTGAAAAATTAGAATTAACAATATAAATAAATAAATAAATAATAATATTATAATATATATATATATATATATATATATATATATATATATATATATATATATATATATATATATATATATATATATATATATATATATATATATATATATATATATATATATATATATATATATATATATTGAGCATAAAAATATATCATCTACCATCAATGTTGTACCACATGATATCTGCTTACAAATTAGTATATATATATATATATATATATATATATATATATATATATATATATATATATATATATATATATATATATATATATATATATATATATATATATATATATATATATATATATATATATATGCAACTGTAATGCAAGTTGCATGGTTTATCAAGAAGGATTGTTACTAAAAGCTTTGTTTTTCTTTATTCTTTATTTCCTTAAGTCTAGTTACAAAACAACAAAAATGGAATGATCTTTTGTATATCTTAAGTAATACAAAGCACCAGTAACCCTCCGTTCCCCTTTTCAATTCCTTTGTTAGATCTATGGTTTCTATATGCACTATTAATAATTATATATTAATTAATTTGATAATTTTAACGTTTGACTCGCAACCTACAGGAAAGGTCCTGTAGGTGCTGTCCCTCACGCCGAACTGCCTCGTGAAGCCTTTTCTCCCTCAAATCCCTCCTAGAGTGGCAAAATTCCACTTTAGGAAGGAGCCCGTTTCTCATTGGCTTATTCAAATGGCTTCATTACTTCAACTATCATAATTGTTATCTTATTTCAAGAACCTTTTTAAATTAACTAGTGAATAGTAACATTAAGGGTTATAACAAAAAAACAGTTTCTACAATGAGCCATTATTATAAAAACAATTATTGAGAAAAAAGGAGAGAATACTGAAGCCATTACAGATGTTGTATTGGGCAAATGGGGAGGGGGAAAGGAGTTGTACCCACCCCATTACAAGCTGGTTAACCCCCCCAACAAATTTTTCAACATTTGAAGGTAATTGAAAAATTTGTCGATGATCCCTTGCAACATATGAATACAACAAGCATTTATTTGACCCTGAAAATTGTGAACTCGTCACCGCAGAATTTTTTTCCTAAATGCTTGCCTTTTTCATTCCTGGGAGAGTGCACAAAAAAATGTAATTCGGCTTCTGGTAATTTATGGCTCAGATAAGGTTCCAGCATTACCTTTTTTTCTCGTAGAAAGTTTATTCTTCAGGAAACTGAGTGTTAAGAACACTTCTTCGCAAATCACGGGGAGTATTTGCTATCGTTTTATTTTTTCTTTAGAATTTTTTTGCTTCTACATTCGAACTAAGAATATCTCCAGAACTCAATCCTCGTCATCATTCTGATCGTGTGAGTTTCCTTTTCCGTCTTCTTTTGTTCTATATGTAGTTATAGGTGGAGACTTATAAATCTCATCTTGTTTTAATTAATAAAGAGCCTTAAAATTTATAGGTTAGCTACATCTTCATTTATTACTCTAGAGGTCTTTTCTTGCTTTTAGTTTTTGTTAAATTTCTTCTCCCGTATAGCGGTTTTCCTATTTCGGACTTTCTATACCTTTAATGTGAAAGAAATTAACCTCGGCCTTAGCTAGGTATTCTGTCTAAAGTTTCAAAATCCAATGCGAGTTTTAAAGTTTCTCATGTTTTTAATTTTTGGAGCATATTCCAAATGTCTAACGTGAACCAGCTGTTCTCGAAAATTCGTCACCTTGATGTTTTTCTAGACATGGGGTGAAACTTTCTTGTTTTGCTTCTCTCTCTGCTTTATTTTTATTTTATTTTTTTCGGCAACTCTTGCTTATTATTTCTTTTCCTTTTCTTCCAAATTTATAAAGAGTTAGGGATACTTCAAACAACCAAAAACGAATTGCAACTATTAAAACCATTTTATTACTATTATTATCGTTATTATTATCATTATTATTATTATTATTATTATCATTATTATTAGTATCACTATTATTATTATTATTATTATCATCATCTGCACTACCAATTATGAATTATTACTAAAAACTATTAAACCTATTACTAATATTATTAGTTTTATTTTTTTATTATTATTATCATTATCTCATTATTATTATTTTTATTATTATTATTATTACCATCATTATTATTATCATTATCATCATTATCATTATTATTATTATTATTATTATTATTATTATTATTATTATTATTATTATTATTATTATTATTATTATTATTATTATTATTATTATTATTATTATTATTGTTATCATCATTATTGTTACCATCATCACTATTATCATTATTATCATTATTACTATTATTAATATTATCATTACTATTTATTCTTATTATTATTAATATTTTCACTTCCATTTTATTTATATTTTCCTTTTCACTATTATTATTATCATCATTAATTTTATTATTATTAATTATCATTATATACTAAAAAAAGGCACACAATGTTCTCTTATTATTACTGTTTCATCTATTTATTCCTTTATCTATTGGTTCCTTCGGTGAAGAGGTGTACGCATGTTAAAGTGTGCGTCCGTGTATACTTTTTCTTCGGGCATTCCTCAAATATGCCCCCTACTTTCTGAAACTTCAAGTGGGGGATTTTAATCTTGGGTATTTCTTCTTCCTCCCTATTCCCTCCTTGTCTTGGAGAATTCAGACTTGCAGGTGTGTTCTTGGTGTAAATAGTTTGTTTCTTGTTCTTCGAAAGTGTAATTTGAGTCTCTTCTGTCCCCTTCAACCATTAACGGGGGAATGGAGTGGGTTCCTTGCGTCGCAAAATTCCCTTTTTTTCCCTTTTTTTCGTAATCCTCAGCTGTCGTTATTCTTGTTTCTTGAAGTCGACTCCTATACCCCCTCTTCTTGTTCCTTCAGCTGGGGGGAAAGAAATGTAATTGTAGCCGATTTGGGGGAATGAAGTATGCCTCTCGAGGAAAATTCGCTTTTATTGCCTCATTTTTATTCAGTTTTTTCTTTTTTTCAATAAGTTTTAATATTTTTTTTCAATTTCAAATCAGCAGAATTTGGGTTGGAGTCACTATAGGGGGAACCAAACTTGCAACTGCAATGCAAATTGCATGGTTTATCAAGGAAGGATTTTTACTAAAAGCTTTGTTCTTCTATATTCTTTATTTCCTTAAGTCTAGCTACAAAACAACAAAAATGGAATGATCTTATCTTAAGTAATACAAAGCACCAGTAACAATTCCTTTGTTAGATCTATGGTTTCTTTTATGCACTATTAATAATTATATGGTAATTTTAAGTTTAACGTTCGACTCGCAACCTACAGGAAAGGTCCTGTAGGTGCTGTCTCTCACTCCGAACTGCCTCGTGAAAGCCTTCTCTTCCCTCAAAACCCTCCTAGAGCGGCAAAATTCCACTTTAGGAAGGAGCCCGTTTCTCATTGGCTTATTCAAATGGCATCATTACTTCAACTATCATAATTGCTATCTTATTTCAAGAACCTTATTAAATTAAGTAGTGAATAGCAACATTAAGGGTTATAACAAAAAAGGTTTCTACAATGAGCCATTATTATAAAAGCAAAAAGGAGAGAATGCTGAAGCCATTACAGATGTTGTATTGGGCAAATGGGGAGGGGGAAAGGAGTTGTACCCACCCCATATATATATATATATATATATATATATATATATATATATATATATATATATATATATATATATATATATATATATATATATATATATTCCCTGCTTTTAATCCAATTTCGAAAGCTAAATTTTGAAAATATTTAGGAGCGGCTCTAGATCAATAACCTAACCTGATTGGATTAACTGAATAACATTTTTGAATTCAGCTTGTCGAAAATATATATATTCAGCTGAAAAAACCTTAACCGAAAAAAGTCGCAGACCAGTGTTATGGACCAGAAGCTACTTCTAAATTTATTCTTTTTTTCTTTTTAATATTAATTTTCCATTAATTGCCGAAACGTCTTTGCATCGAAAGATGTGTTGCTTCACGAAAAATAAATTTATTAATTTTTTTAATTTACTATTTAAAAAAATACTGAAATATTATAACGAAATATTAAATTTTTTATTTTAACTTTGGTCAATATCATTCTACAAGCATAATTTCACAACAAACTCTGCAACTTCAGGGAGAAGATCTTAAAGCTTCATATCCAATAGCCTTCTCTTCTCTTCTCTTCTCTTCACTTCTGACTTCCCGTTGATGTTCCTAACTTTTCTTCTTCCCATCTGCTTATTAACTAGAATAATTCAGATTTATTCTAATTTTGTTGTTCTGAAAATTTTTTTAAAGTTTAAAAATTAGATGAAAGAGTTATATTTGTTTTCTCAAAAATCATTTTAGCAATGTATTTTTAAAATAATATGAATTTAATCAAAATTTTGGCTTTCTAAAGTTTTTAAAATCCTCAAATTTACATGAAAATGGCAAAATATGCTTCTCAAAATTCATTTAAATCTTCATAATTTTAGAATAATAATATATATTTATTATTTCTTTCTTTAATGATTGTTTTAAATTACAATAAATTAAAACAAAATAGATAAATTTCCTTTATCAGGACAAAGTAAATTTCCTTTCCCGAATTTTTAATTAAAATAAGTATTTTTTAAATTTTTCCTTTTACTAAATTTTTTTATAAGTTCAAAAGTTAATTGAAAAGATGTAAATTTGCTTCTTCAAAATTCATTTAAATTCCTAGTTTTTTAATTAAAATAATTCAGATATTTCTAATTTTTGTAGATCAGAAATTTTTGTTGAAGCTTACAAATTACATGAAAAGTAGTATAATTACTTTCTCAAAAATCTTTAAAAAACTTTAAATTTTTAATTAAAATAATATGAATTTTATCCAATTTTTTTCCTTTCTGAAATTTTTAAAAGCATAAGAATATGAAAATATGTTAATTATCTTTCTCAAAATTCTTTTACATTTACGAAACTTGTAGTACAATAATATTTATTTATTACAATTTTTTTTTTTTTTAGAAATTTATCTAAAAGCAAAAATTAAAAAGAAAATAGCTAAATTTCGTTAGCGAATAATAAAAGTTCCTTTATTTTTAGTTAAAATAAAAAGGATTTTTTTTATTTTTCCAAATACTTAACTTTTTAAAAGCTTAAAAATTAAATGAAAAGAAGTAAATATGCTTTCTCATAATTCAATTCAATCATTGTTTTTTAATGAAAATAATAAATTTTTTCTAATTTTTGTTGTTCGTGAATTTTTAAAGCTTTAAAATTAGATTAAAATAGGAATATTTACTTTCTCAAAAATCATGTTATCTTTGTATTTTTAATTAAAATTATTTTTTTTCATTCTTAAAATATTAAAAGCATTAAAATTATATGAAAATAGGAAAATTTCCATTCCCAAAATTCATTTAAACCTTCGTAATTTTTAGCATAATAAAATAATTTTTTATTTATGAAATAGTTTTAAAAGCAAAAAAAAATAAAAGAAAATAGGTAAATTTCCTATATCAGAATCATTTTAGTGCTCGTATTTGTAATAAAAATAATAAGGAAATTTTCAATTTTTTCTCCTAATAAATTTTAAAAGCTTAAAAATTAAGTGAAAAGAGGTGAATTTGCTTTCTCAAAATTCATTTAAATCTTAGTTCTTTTAATTAAAAATAATCCACATTTATTATAATTTTTATCGTTCTTAAATTTGTTTTCAAAATTTTGAAAATTATATAAAAATACATTTATATAATTTGGTTTCACAAAAAATCATCTTAGCTTTGTATTTTTAATTAAAATAAAATGAATTTAATCAAAATTTTTCTTTTTAAAGTTTTTAAAAGCCTAAAAATTATATGAAAATAGGAGAATTTTTTTCTTAAAATTCATTTATATCTTCAGAATTTTTAGTATAATAATATATATAAATTTATTAAAATTTTTCTTCAATAATTTCTTTAAATGACTAAAATTAAAATAAAATAGTTAAATTTCCTTTAACAGAATAAATGTAAATTTCCTTTCTCGTATTTTTACTTAAAATAATAAAAATGTTTTTCATTTTTCATATTACTAAACTTTTTTTAAAACGTTAAAAACTAAGGGAAATAAGATAAATTTGCTTTTAATTTTCTTAAAAATTTATTTAAAAAAAAATTTATAAAACAATTTGTAAAAAATTCATATAAATTTCATAAAAATTTTCATAAATTTTCATAAAATTTTTCTGCTTTTAAAAATTTCAGAAAGAAAAATTTTTGATTAAATTCATATTATTTTAATTAAAAATACAAAGCTAAAATGATTTTTGAGAAAGCAAATACACCTATTTTCATCAAATTTTTAAACTTTTAAAAAAAATTTCTGAACGGTAAAAATTAGAATAAATGTGTCTTATTTTTAATTAAAACAACAAGATTTAAATGAATTTTGAGAAAGCAAATTCACTTCTTTTCACTTAATTTTTAAGCCTTTAAAATTTAATAGGAGAAAAATTTTTAAAAAATACATTATTTTTATTAAAAATACGAGCACCTAAATGATTCTGATAAAGGTAATTTACCTTTTCCTTTTATTATTTTAGCTTTTAAAAAATTTCATACAGAAATAATTTACATTTTTTCAATTAAATTTTGAACTTTTAAAAAAAATTATTAAGAGGAGAAATTGAAAAAAATACTTATTTTAAATAGAAATTCGGGAAAGGAAATTTACATTGGTTCTGATAATGGAAATTTATTATGTATTTTGTTTTATTTTATAGTCATTTAAAACAATTATTAAAGAAAGAAATTTAATAAATATATATTATTATTCTAAAAAATATGAAGACTTTAATGAATTTATGAGAAACATGTTTTGCTATTTTCAGGAAATATTTATTATTTTAAAAACTTTAGAAACCAAAAATTTGGGTTGAATTCATTTTATTTTAATTAAAAATACATTGCTAAGATGATTTTTGAGAAAACAAATATACCTATTTTCATCTAATTTTTAAGCTTTAAAAAAATTTCAGAGAGATGAAAATTATAATAAATTTGTATTTTTTTAATTGAAAAACAAAGATTTAAATGAATTTTGAGAAAGCAAATTTACATCTTTTCACTTAATTTTTAAGCTTTTAAAAATATTTAGAAGTAGAAAAAACTGAAAAAAATCCTTATTCTTTTAATTAAAAATAAGATTACTTAAAATCATTCTGATAAAGGAAATTTAGATTTTTTATTTTTTTTTGCTTTTAGACCAATTTCATAAAGACTTCATAATTAAAAATATTGTAAGACACAAACGAAGATGTAAATGAATTTTGAAATAGAAATAAAATATTTTCATTTAATTTTAAAAATTTCAAAGAAAAAAATTGGATTAAATTCATATTATTTTAATAAAAAATACAAAGCAAAAATGATTTTTGAGTAAACAAATATAACTATTTTCAGTTAATTTTTAAACTTTAAAAAAATTTTCACAACAACAGAAATTAGAACAAATCTGCATTATTTTAGTTAATAAAACTAAGATTTAAATGAATTTTGGGAAAAAAAATTTCTCTCTTTTTCCCATAATTTTTAAGATTTAAAAAAAAAAATTAAAAAAAAAAAAAAAAAAAAAAAAAAAAAAAAAAAAAAAAAAAAAAAAAAAAAAAAAAAAAAAAAAAAAAAAAAAAAAAAAAAAATTTACCTATTTTCTTTTAATTTTTAGGCATTTAAAGAAATAATTGTAAAAAATATATATATTATTATACTCAATATTAGGAAGACATAAATGAATTTTAAGGAGCAAATTTTACTATTTTCATGTAATTTTTAGGCTTTTAAAAATTTTAGAAAGAAAAAAAAATTGGATTAAATTCATATTATTTTAATTAAAAATACAAAGCTAAAATGATTTTTGAAAAAGCAAAATGTAAAGCTAAAATGATTTTTGAGAAAGAGAATACACCAATTTTCATCTAATTTTTAAGTTTCAAAAAAAAAAAAAAAATTTCAGAACGATAAAAATTATATAAATGTGTATTATTTTAATTAAAAGAACTAAGATTTAAATGAATTTTGAGAAAGCAAATTCACTTCTTTTCACAATTTTTAAGCATTTTAAATTTAGTAGTAGAAAAAATTGAAAAAATCTATATTATTTTAATAAAAAATACGAGTACTTAAATGATTCTGATAAAGGAAATTTAACAATTTTCTTTTATTATTTTGCTTTTAAAAAATAGCAATTTCATAAAAGGAAAAATTGTATAATTATGCTAAAAATTACGAAGGTTTATATGAATTTTGAGAATGCAAATTTTCAAATTTTCATTTAATTTTTATGCTTTTAAGATTTTCAGAATGAAAAAAAATTTAATAATTTCACATTATTTTAATTAAAAAAAATGGTTTTTGAGAAAGTAAATATCCCTATTTTCATCTAATTTTTAAGCTTTTCAGAAAGAAAAAAATTAGAAAAAATCTATTATTTTCATTAAAAACAATTATTTAAATGAAATATAAGAAAGCATAATTACTTCTTTTCATTAATTTTTAAGCTTTTAATAAAGTTAAGTGTTAGGGAAATTTGGAAAAATCCCTATTATTTTAATTAAAAATACAAATACTTATATTATGCGATAACGGAAATTTAGCTATTTTCCTTTAATTCTATGCTTTTAGATCAATTTCGGAGAGAAAAAATAATAATAACTAAATATTATTGTAATACAAATTACGAAGATATAAAATTATTTTGAGAAAAAAAATTAATCTATTTTCATATAATTTCAGAAAGAAAAATTTGGATTAAATTCATATTATTTTAATTAAAAATTCAAAGCTAAAAAGATTTTGAGAAAGTAATTATACCAATACTTAAGCTTTAAAAAACATTTCAGTTCTACAAAAATTAGAAAAAAATCTGTATTATTTTAATTAAAAAAAGAAGTCTGATTTAAATGAATTTTGAGAAAGCAAATTTACATTCAGCGTTATTGCTGGCGGGCAATGCTTTGAGGGAACACGTAGAACTCCATTGTTACGATTTTGAAATTCACATATTTTTGATAATTTATGAATGAAATTTATAGTAAAAAGAATTGGCAGTTTTGAATGCAGTGTGAACATATTAAGATCAATTCGTCTAATGTGAAAAGGAGAAAAGTGTTTAATAATTATTTCACATACACTACATTTTGAGAGTATCGTTTTTTTACTTAAGCGTGTGACCTTTATTAACCTGGGTCATTTCATATGATCGTAATCTAAGAGAAAGAAACCAAACAAAAGGGTTTGATGTAAACTAACAGGAGAAGTTGAATACCTCCTGAGAAGAGTATTAGGAAAAGTTGAATTCCTCCTAGAATAACTATACAAATTAGTTGGAGAAGTTGAATACCTCCAGAGAAGAATAACAGGAGAAGTAGAATTCCTCCTGAAAGAAAAAATTGATTGGAGAAGTTGAATACCTCCAGAGAAAGATAATTGGAGAAGTAGAATTCCTCCTAAAAGAATAAAAAGATTGGAGAAGTTGAATACCTCTTGAAAATTTAAAGAAGAACAAGAGAAGTAGAATTCCTCCTGAGAGAATAAAAAGATTGGAGAAGTTGAATACCTCCAAAGAAGAATAAATAAGAGAAGAAGCATCCCTCCTGAAAATATTTTGCTTATATATCAGGAAATTAATAAGAATTTTAATATTTTAATATTTTAATATTATTTTAACGAAAATTTTCAATCACCCTTAGACATTTTAAGTGATTATTAAGAATTCCGGGCTGTCAAAACAGACGTTAGTCTACTCCGGACTACGTCTTGTGAAAATTAGTTTATCAATTAATTATTATTATTATCAATTAATTATTTTACCCTCATTTTTAGGGTAAAAGGATTTATTTTAATTTAAAAATGTTGAATTATTATATTGATTATTAAATTACGTAAAGAGGATCCAAAGGATAAAACCCTCAAAAAAAGATTGTTTTGGCCTAATTATGTCCATATGTCTTAAAAATGTACAAACTTTCTCATCAATGGTATGATTTTTGAGTTCAAGTGTGCTTATTCTCTGTTATTTGATGTAATTAGCATTAAAATCTTTATGTTATGTTTAAAACGTACTCATTTCATAAGGATAAATAATTCATTGTCACATTTTGGTTTATAAAAAAGCCAAAAAGGAAGCATAAAATTGTTAAAAATGTGAATATTCGAGTATATTTTCACTAATTGTTCTTGTTCACTGAAGATTATATATATCACCATTTGCGCATTTAGCATATTATATTCGATGTTTGAAGATAAAGTTGCTAATAATTTTAAGTATATGGTGCTTTTAAAGGGTAATTTACCTATTTTTTCGCCTTTGAATTTGCCTATGAAGCTAATAAATATGTTTGTAGACATGATTATGTAATGAATATAGCTGTTAATTACCTTCCTATTTTAATTTATGGGTTTACTTTTTTATGTTATTATTATTAATGTGGACCTATTTATAAAAAGGACTTTAAATGCAAAATATATATTAAATTATCTTCCTTTAAATAAATAATTTTATCATTTTGACTTTAATTATGCTCGTATGCAAAGTTTCTCTTTGCTTTTTATGGGTAATTTTATGAATTTTGCTATATAAATACACATTACCTTCTGTTAAAATTACGTAAAAAGTTAAATTTACAGTAAAATGAATATGATCTAATAATTTTGCTATATAAATACACATTATCTTCTATGAAAATTACGTAAAAAAGTTAAATTTACAGTAAAATGAATATGATCTAACAAAAAAACTTGAAAAAAATGTTTTCATGCTTAATTTCGAAACATTTGCATCATATTTGAATGATGGTAATGATTTCTTAGCTGAAAGTATGTTAATTAGGCCTAATTTGTTAGGTGTTTATCTAAGAAAATGTCGGATTTTTTATGATTACGAATAGCTTGATTAGTTTATTTTAGTAAAGAACCCTCATTTTTGGGTAAAATGATTTATTTTAATTTGAAAATGCTGAAAAATGATGGGTTATTAAATTACGTTTAGTGGATCCAAAGGATAAAACCTCAAAAAACGATTATTATTTTACCCTAATTAAGTCCATATGCCTTTAATATATACAAATTTAATCATCACTGATAAGCTTTTTTAGTCCATAGTGAGCTTATTCTTGTGTTATTTGATGTAATTAACATTAAAATCTTTATGTTAAGTATAAAAAGAACTCATTTCATAAGGATAAATAATTGATTGTCACATTTTGGTTTATAAAAAAGCAAAAAGGGAAGCATAAAATTGTTAAAAATGTGAATATTCAAGTATATTTTCGCAAATTGTTCTTGTTCATTGAAGATTATATATATCACCATTTGCGGATTTAGCATATTATATTCGATGTTTGAAGATAAAGTTGCTAATAATTTTAAGTATATGGTGCTTTTAAAGGGTAATTTACCTATTTTTTCGTCTTTGAATTTGCCTATGAAGCTATTTAAATATGTTTGTAGACATGATTATGTAATGAATATAGCTGTTAATAACCTTACAATTTTAGTTTGTAAGCGTTTACTTTTTTATTTTAAAGCTTAAAAATTAGATGAAAATTCGTATATTTGCTTTCCCAAAAATCAAATTTGTATTTTTAATTAAATAATATCTGAATTTAATACAATTTTTTTCTTATTGAAATTTTTAACAGCATAAAAATTATATGAAATTAGCTCAATTTGCTTTTTCGCAAAATTCATCTAAATCTTCGAAATTTTTAGTTCAATAATATTTATTAATTGCAATTTTTCGTTCACAAATTATTTTAAAAGCTTAAAAATTACATGAAAATAGGTAAATTTCTATAATGAGAATCATTTAAATCATAGAATTTTTAATTAAAATAATAAGGATTTTTTTTAATTTTTACTCCTACGAAATTTTTTAAAGTTTAAAAATTAACTGAAAAGAGGTGAATTTGCTTTCTCAAAATTCATTGAAATCTTAGTATTTTTAAATAAAATAATACACTTTAATTATAAATTTTGTCATTCAAGTATTTTTTTTAAAGCTTAAAATTTTAGATGAAAATAGGCATATTTGCTTTCTCAAAAATAATTTTTGCTTTGTATTTTTAATTAAGAAAATTTGAATTTAATCCAACGTTTTCCTTTCTGTAATTTTAATAGTATAAATATTATCTGAAATTAGCTAAATTTGCTTTCTCAAAATTCATATAAATCTTCGTAATATTTGTATAATAATATTTATATATTTCAATAATTAAATTATGAAATTATTTTTAAAACTTAAAAATTACATATAAATAGGTAAATTTTTAATATGAGAATCATTTATAAATCTTAGTATTTTTAATTAAAATAGAGATTTAATCAAATTTTTATCTCTCAGAATTTTTTTAAAACTTAAAAATAAGATGAAAATATGTGTATTTTCTTTCTCAAAAATCAATCTTTGTATTTTTAATTAAAATATGAATTTAATACAATTTTTTTCTTATTGAAATTTTTAACAGCATAAAAATTATATGAAATTAGCTAAATTTGCTTTCTCAAAATTCATTTAAATTTACGAAATTTTTAGTATTATAATATTTATTTATCACAATTTTTTCTACTTTTTTTTTTAAAAGCTTAAAAATAAAAGAAAATAGATAAATTTCTATTAAGAGAATCATTTAAATCATTGTATTTTTAATTAAAATTATAATGATTTTTTCATTTTTAAACTTTCTAAATTTTTTAAAAGTTTAAAACTTAAGTGAAAAAGATGTTTATTTGATCTTTCAAAATTCATTTAAATCTTAGCATTTTTAATTATAAAAATACAATTTAATTCTAAATTTTTTCGTTCTGATATTTTTTTAAAGACTAAAAATTTGTTGAAAATAGGTATATTTCCTTTCTCGAAAATCATTTTTCCTTTGTATTTTTAATTAATAAAATATGAATTTAATCCAATTTTTTAATTTCTAAAATTTTTAAATGAATATAATTTGTGAAAATAGGTAAATTTCCTTTCTCAATTTTCATAAATATCTTCGTAATTTTTAGTATAATAATATTTATTTATTTCTATATTTAATTTATGAAATTATTTTAAAAGCTTGAAAATTAAATGAAAATTTTTAAATTTCTATTACGTGAATCATTTAAATCATAGTATTTTTAATTTTTTTGTTTTCTAAAAATTTAAGTTCTCGAAATTTTTAGTATAAAAATATTTATTTATTTTTATATTTAATTTATGAAATTATTTTAAAAGCTTAAAAATTAAATAAAAATAGGTAAATTTCTATTATGAGAATCATTTAAATCATAGTGTTTTTAAATAAAATAATACTGATTTTTTCAATTTTTATACCTACTAAATTATTTTAAAAGCTTAAGAATTCAGTGAAAAGAGTCAAATTTTCTTTTTCAAAATTCATTTAATTCTTAGAATTTTTAATTAAATTAATTCAGGTGTATTCAAACTTTTATCTCTCTGAAATTTTTTTAAAGCTTAAAAATTAGATGGAAATTCCTATCTTTGCTTTTCCTTGAAATCAATCTTTGTATTTTTAATTAAATAATATGAATTTAATACAATTTTTTCTTATTGAAATTTTTAACAGCATAAAAATTATATGAAATTAACTCAATTTGCTTTCGCAAAATTCATCTAAATCTTAGAAATTCTCAGTTCAATAATATTTATTAATTGCTATTTTTTGTTCACAAATTATTTTAAAAGCTTAAAAATTACATGAAAATAGGTAAATTTCTATAATGAGAATCATTTAAATCATAGAATTTTTAATTAAAATAATAAGGATTTTTTTTAATTTTTACTCCTACGAAATTTTTTAAAAGTTAAAAACAAATGAAAAGAGGTGAATTTTCTTTCTCAAAATTTATTGAAATCTTAGTATTTTTAAATAAAATAATACACTTTAATTATAAATTTTGCCGTTCAAATCTTTTTTTTAAAGCTTAAAATTTAGATGAAAATAGGCATATTTGCTTCCTCAAAAATAATTTTAGCTTTGTATTTTTATGAAGGAAAATTTGAATTTAATCCAACGTTTTCCTTTCTGTAATTTTTAATAGTATAAATATTATCTCAAATTAGCTAAATTTGATTTCTCAAAATTCATATAAATCTTCGTAATATTTGTATAATAATATTTATATATTTCAATAAATAAATTATGAAATTATTTTGAAAACTTAAAAATTACATATTAATAGGTAAATTTTTAATATGAGAATCATTTATATCATAGTATTTTTAATTAAAATAGAGATTTATTCAAATTTTTATCTCTCAGAATTTTTTTAAAACTTAAAAATAAGATGAAAATATGTGTATTTTCTTTCTCAAAAATCAATCTTTGAATTTTTAATTAAAATATTATGAATTTAATACAATTTTTTTCTTCTTGAAATTTTTAACAGCATAAAAATTATATGAAATTAGCAAAATTTGCTTTCTCAAAATTCATTCATATTTACGAAATTTTTAGTATCATAATATTTATTTATCACAATTTTTTCTACCATATATTTTTTCTAAAGCTTAAAAATGAAAGAAAATAAATAAATTTCTATTAAGAGAATCATTTAAATCATTGTATTTTTAATTAAAATTATAATGATTTTTTCATTTTTAAACTTTATAAATTTTTTAAAAGTTTAATAAAATATGAATTTAATCCTATTTTTTAAATTCTAAAATTTTTAAATAAATATAGTTTGTTAAAATAGGTAAATTTCCTTTCTCAATTTTTATAAATATCTTCGCAATTTTTAGTATAATAATATTTATTTATTTCTATATTTAATTTATGAAATTATTTTAAAAGCTTGAAAATTACATGAAAATAGTTAAATTTCTATTATGAGAATCATTTAAATCATAGTATATTTAATTTTTTTGCTTTCTAAAAATTTATCTGTCCTCGAAATTTTTAGTATAATGATATTTATTTATTTTAAAATTTAATTTATGAAATTATTTTAAAGCTTAAAAATTAAAGAAAAATAGGTAAATTTCTATTATGAGAATCATTTAAATCATAGTATTTTTAAATAAAATAATACTGATTTTTTCAATTTTTACTCCTACTAAATTATTTTAAAAGCTTAAAAATTAAGTGAAAAGAGTCAAATTTTCTTTTTCAAAATTCATTTAATTCTTAGATTTTTTAATTAAATTAATACAGGTTTATTCAAACTTTTATCGTTCTGAAATTTTTTTAAAGCTTAAAAATTAGATGAAAATTCGTATATTAGCTTTCCCAAAAATTAATCTTTGTATTTTTAATTAAATAATATGAATTTAATACAATTTTTTTCTTATTGAAATTTTTAACAGCATAAAAATTATATGAAATTAGCACAATTTGCTTTTTCAAAATTCATCTAAATCTTTAAAATTTTTAGTTCAATAATATTTATTAATTGCGGTTTTTCGTTCACAAATTATTTTAAAAGCTTAATAATTACATGAAAATAGGTAAATTTCTATAATGAGAATCATTTAAATCATAGAATTTTTAATTAAAAAAATAAGGATTTTTTTAATTTTTACTCCTACGAAATTTTTTAAAAGTTTAAAACTTAAATGAAAAGAGGTGAATTTGCTTACTCAAAATTCATTGAAATCTTAGTATTTTTAAATAAAATAATACACTATAATTATAAATTTTGTCCTTCAAATATTTTTTTTAAAGCTTCAAATTTAGATGAAAATAGGCATATTTGATTTCTCAAAAATAATTTTAGCTTTGTATTTTTAATTAAGAAAATTTGAATTTAATCCAACGTTTTCCTTTCAGTAACTTTTAATAGTATAAATATTATCTGAAATTAGCTAAATTTGCTTTCTCAAAATTCATATAAATCTTCGTAATATTTTATAACAATATTTATATATTTCAATAATTAAATTATGAAATTATTTTTA
The DNA here is from genome assembly GCA_009176605.1 of Armadillidium nasatum. Lineage (NCBI taxonomy): Eukaryota > Metazoa > Arthropoda > Malacostraca > Isopoda > Armadillidiidae > Armadillidium > Armadillidium nasatum. The sequence continues at coordinate 203 of SEYY01024149.1, read as the reverse complement.
AAATTTATTAAAAAATATTAGGTAAATTTCTAATATGAGAATCATTTAAATCATAGTATTTTTAATTAAAATAGAGATTTAATCAAATTTTTGCCCTCAGAATTTTTTTAAAACTTAAAAATAAGATGAAAATATGTGTATTTTCTTTCTCAAAAATCAATCTTTGTATTTTTACTTAAAATAATATGAATTTTTTTCTTATT
>SEYY01024148.1:52500-58784 GCA_009176605.1 Armadillidium nasatum | reverse complement strand
GGGCAAAAGCTGGAGACCTACCAAATGCCAAGGGAGTTGTAAAGAAACATATTTTGGTCAATGGAGGCCAAGATGTTTGAAAGTTTGCAAGTCAAAGGAAGTTGGGAAAACAGATATAGGGAGTGTATTCCAGACTTTACCAGTAGAGTATATGTAAGATTTAGCACATCGGTTAAGTCTAGGGTCTGAAAGTTGGACAGAGAAAGGATGAGACTTTGTAGAAAGACGTGTTTCCTCGAGCTCTTCTCAATGGAGGAGGTATGCGACTAGGGAGTTCATAAAAGTATTGTCCATTGTAATAGTGATAGTAAAGAGAGGGTGACGCAACATTTCGACTGGCAGGAAGGGATTGGAGAGGAAAAGGAAAGCTGTATGAGTGGAATCACCCAAGATATGTGAAACATACTCCCTTCAGGAGCGAACAATACCCCTGTAGAAAGAAAACAACTAGGGTGGTGTGAAGTAATTCTAAAGGCACCTCAGAGTACCCAACCTCTTAAGCTTGTTTAGAAAAAGAAGTAAAATGATCTTTCCAAGAAAGATCACAAGAAAAGGTAATCCCGAAAATGTAAAAAGACATCATAGTTGTGTGGAAGATTGTGTCGAGTGGAGAGATAGAGGAACTGAGTTTTTGAGGCATTAAAAAGGTCATGTTTTCTTTGCCAGAATTTGAAATACGTGAAAAAGTTAGTTGCTTCAAGGCTACCCTTTTTGAGTCTATCAACTACTGTTTGGAGAGTCGTCTTTAAAACAGGAAGGAGTAATGAAGGGTGGAGTCATCAGCATGGGAGTGGATAGGAGATGAGGTAAAAGAGAAAAGGTCATTAATGAAAAACAGAAAAAGTGTTGGGGATAGGACAGAACCTTGAGGAACACCACTCTTAATAGATTTAAAGGAAGAACGGTGGCCGTCTGCAACAGCTGCCATAGAACGAACGGAAAGAAAATTAGAAAAAAATATCATAGGGAAAAGGATAGATACCAAAAGATGGAAGTTTAGAAATCAAAGCTTTGTACCAGACTCTATCGAAAGCTTTCGATATGTCCATCGCCACAGCAAAGGATTCACTGAAATGGCGAAGAGTAGAAGACCAAGAGTCAGAGAGAGGAAAGAAACAGAAGATACTGGCCATCAGAGATAAGATTAAAAGAATTGAGATGTTTCCAAGTCTTCCTGTTAAGGATAAATTCGAAACTTAAATAATGGAGGTCAAAAGAAATGGGACGTTTCCAGCAGTGAGGGAAGGTTAAGTAGAAAGACAAATAAGAAATAGTTTTCTAAGGCAGAGTGCAAACTCGGAAGCGCAAGTTTTGAGAGCCATAGGAGGAGTACCATCCGGACCATACGCCTTCTTACTATTAAGCTCAGAGACAGCAGAAATGACGTGTTTAGAAGAAATTCTAATTTTAGTCATAAATGAGTTGGAGGAAGTTGAAGGAGGAGGTATAGCTCCGGAATATTCTAAGGTTGAATTAGAAGCAAAAGTTTGAGCCAAGAGTTCAGCATTAGAAAAAAGTAAAACAGCAGTTGTGCCGTCGGAATATACTAAAGGAGGGAAAGAGGAAGAAGCAAAGTTAGAGTTGACCTTTTTTGCAAAATGCCTGAAAGAAGAAAAGGAACCAAAAACCAAAAGGATTGTTACATTTTCTATGGAGAAAAGAGTTTTTAGTGTTACGAAGAATAGATTTTGCAAGATTCCGTGATGAAATATAAGTTGCGTGAGTTTCTGGAGTTTGATAATGGTAATTCCTGAAGGCAACATCCCTGCCACGGATATTGCGAGAACAAGCAGAGTTACACCAAGATTTGTTAGGTTTAGTAGAAGGGAAAGAAAATGGGAAGTAAGCCTCCATATATATGTGTGTAGGGGTGTGTGTGAACGTGAATGAACGTGCGTGTATATGTACGACAAAGTGTATTAATGCTGTAATCTTTACCCGTCGCTTCGTTGATCATGTTTTTTACATGTTTACTTTTTTTTATTTTTTTTTTATTTTTTGACATATCACCACCCTCTTCAAGGAGGGGGTGTTAGAAGAATAAAAATAAAGTAAAAAAGTAAAAAAAATATAAATAATTGAATAAAAAAAAACCACTGCAGGTCTCACCTAACGAAAATTTCTTAGATGAGCGCAGACGCAGGATTTAAGGAAATTGTGATAAAATTCAGAAGGAAACACAGAAGATGGCGAGAGTTTCACAAAACAGAGGTGGCAGGAAAGAAGGAGGCACCACAGCACACAAAATTGGAGTGGTCTATGCCTTCGCAAAATTGATGCGCAGACAATGCACCCATTGTGCTACGAGGACCTCGTAAAAGTGGAGGAACACGGGTGGATAGTTCTCTCGAGCATTTGCCGTTGTAGTACTTTTAGAAAAGAGATAGGGCACCAACGTCATGTCGCAAAGAATTTGAAAGTGAATTAGAAACAATGGAACAGTTTATAAGTATTTCAGCCTTTGACACAACCCTATCCAAAAGACGGAATGAAACCTGACCCACCCCAGATATGAGAGCAGTACTCCATATAAGGGCGAATGAGACCCTTGTATAATTGAAGTAACTGTGAGGAAGAAAAAAATTCTCGCAGTCTAATAAAAACTCCCAGCTTCTTTGAAACCGCCCTAGCAACCATTGTGATATGAGGTTTCCAAGACTTTTTTTTGTTTATGTGTAGGCCAAGGATGTTTATATTGTCAACAGGAGAGATGGGAGAACCATCGAAAGAAATAGAAAAGTTAGAAAGTGTCTTTGAGAGTGAGATATCTAGAAGTTGAGTTTTTAAAGTGTTGAATTTCACAAAATTGAGACTATCCCACTGGGAAATTTTGCAAGAATGGAATCATAAAGATGAAAACAAGAGGCAACTCTAGGTGAAAAAGAAGGATCAGATTTGAAATGAGTAGAAGAATGGATGGTTGAGTCATCGGCATATGAATGGATAAGGTTAGATGAACTGCTGAGAAGACCATTAATGAAAAGTAAGAATAGAGTAGGAGATAAGACAGAACCCTGAGGAACACCACTATTGACAGGAAAGGAAGAAGAAGTCTCTCCATCAACAACAGCAGAAATGAAAAGATTAGAAAGAAAACTAGACATAAATAAGCAAAGAGAAAGAGGAAACTTACAGGAAGGGAACTTGGAAAGCAGTGACGCATGATATACCTGATCAAATGTCTTAGATATGTTAATCGCCACCACAAAATCTCTCCTTGGTCCCTAAGAGCAGAAGATCATATATCTGTGAGATAGAAAAGTATATCACCAGTAGACATAGAACGTCGAAAGCCATTCTGATGATCGGAAAAAAGGGAATGAGATTCCAGATGATCGAATTAGTGAGAGTTGAGAAGGGTTTCAAAGATCTTAGAGAGATTACCCTACCTTTCTTCGGAATAGGCTGGACCAATACGCTCTTCCAACACTGGGGGAAAGTATTTTATTGAGGCATAGCGAGTAGAGTTGAACGAGGGAGGGAGCAGCTCAAAAGTACACTCCCTTTAAACTCTGGGAGGAGTGACATCCGGGCAGCTTGCTTTCTAACGTTCATAGATTTCTGATGCCCATGCACCTGATCAAATGTAATCACAGGTAAAGGCATGGGACATCTGAGAGGAGAAGAATTAGAAGGAGGGTTGTCGGAATCATGCAGGGTGGAATTAGAAGAAAACAGTTGCCGAAGTTGGTGTGTTAGCACCAGAACCATCAGAGCGAATAAAAGGAGGAAAGGAAGATTTACAGAAGTTGTTAGAGATGTTTTTGGCAAGAGGCCAGAAAGATTGATCATTAGCAGAGTTTAGAAGCTCAGTACACCTTCGTTTTGTGAAAGTCTGCTTTGCTCGTCGAAGAATATTCCTTCGACGATTCCGAGCTGAATGTAAATTAGGAATAGTGATAGGAGAAGGAGAGTTTTTCCATTCTCGATACGCGATGTCTCTAGTCTGAATGGCACGAGAGAAGGCGCGATCAAATCATGGATTTTGAGGAGAGAAAGATTTAGATGAAGAAGGAATGAACCTGCTAATCCCATCAAACATATTTGCTCTTAATGTACGTTTATATGTTTGTATGCTTGTTTATGTGTGTGTGCGCCTTGTACGGGTCATAGGCATATGCTTATGTACTTCAGTGCTAATTTTTAACTGAAAATATCACAAAATAAATTTAAAATAAAATATTAATTTCAAAAATCGGTATACTTTTTTCTTTAGAAATATAATTTTTCTTAGTAAGAAAGGAATCTTTGTGCTCATGTGGATAACATAATTGCTTGTAGTTTCGATGTTGGCAAGTTCAAGCCTTTCTTTGACTAAAATTTAATGTTTTAGCTTTTTGAAGTCATATTGTAATTATTTCGATTTGAAACGGTACTAGTAGTTGTTTTGCATATATTGTTGCTAATTAAAATATTTAAAGCTTTAGGCAATATGTTGCTGTGATAAATATGGAATCGTCTGATGTATTCTATAGCAAAAGTTTGTCTTAACATTTAAAGCTTTGTGCCTCTCAGAGCATAAAAATGGAAATGAACTGCTAAATCTCGTATCTCTGTTCACGTCAAGGAAAACCCTCTACGGAAAAGCAATAGAGGTCTCCAATCTTCAGAAACCCCGGAAATAGGAATCTCCGTCCTTCCAAAACACTCTAGGATTTAACAGAGGAGGTCTCAGATTGAGGATTAATAATAAAAATTGTAATATAGGATAGCCTCTTCACACACTCTTGAGCCTACAATTCCGAGGATACGTCTTCAAAATATCCTCAGAGAGGAGGCGTGAACAATAGTTAAAGAATTAAAAAGGGTCAAGAAAGAGGCTTTAAAATATTGGGGTTCTGAGCTACGCTACTGCTCCCATTAGTGGTACTCTCCTCTATGAGGGGGAGCACAATCCTCCGGATGGGCTTGAACACTCCCCAAGGGGTCAAGGAAGAGCATGAGATTGCCAAATAGTCTCACGAAAAAGCATGAGGTTCTGATAGGTTGCCAGATTTAGAGACTTTTTGAAAGATTCTGATACCTTGAACAAGTCCCTCTTATACTTCTAAAGAACCTAAACTTATGGCAAGATAAGTAAAATCTGCGCAGGTCTCTTATCACCTGTTAAACCTCATACTCGGATTCAAGAATGATCTCATATATAAGGCTACGGTATACGAGAGAAAGCTGACGCAAAGCGTCATTGTCCTTGATTTGAGGTGAATCATCTTTTTAAAAATGATTCAATCCAATGACATAACTGTTCAACAAAACTTACTCGAAAACGTATATTTATTGGTTGTGCTGTTTTCGTAACTAAGAGAATATGTTACTGAAAATCTGTTTTAATTAATAAAATTTTTTAGATTTTAACGTATAAGTATTCTTAAATATTCTTCTTTGAATCTTTAAACTTTTATTTTCTTAGAACGTTAATTTATTTGATGTTCTTTAATAATGTAACCTGTACGTGTAGTAGTACATATTGTTATACCTTTCAGGTTAGATCCCATGTCATTGCCCAAGTCTGTACGGTGTAGGTTTTTTTTTTGTAATACAATTTTGCAAGCATATAATTAGTAAAAAAAAATTACAGAGAACAAAATTTCAAAAAATTTTTTTTTTGCTGCCAAACGAAATGTTGAGGACGTTACTTGTTGCTGGATTCGGCCATGAACTCGGCTAAATATTACCTCGTTCGAGCACGTATCCGTGTCCACAAAAACTGGCAGTGTCTCTGAGTTTCTGGGTAGAGTCCTTGACAAGTTACACAACAACAGATATATATATATATATATATATATATATATATATATATATATATATATATATATATATATATATATATATATATATATATATATATATATATATATATATATATATATATATATATATATATAATATATATATATATATATATATATATATATATATATATATATATATATATATATATATATATATATATATATATATATATATATATATATATATATATATATATATATATATATATTTATGAATAAACAGTACCGTCAGCAAGTTCCTAATCTCCTCCCGTTAAAAAACAAAAACAAAGACCATTCCCATTTGCTTTCCTAAATAATTTGGCAAAATCATGTCTATATCATTATTTTTAATTTTGATAGAACCATTAACATTTTATCTATTTTAAGGATGAACCTTTAGTTCCGACCTAAGTCTATTATTCAAAAATTGGAATCTAGTGCTTCTGGTGGTACTTCAGCCTGTTTCTCATTTATGCCGAATATAGAAATTAGAGAAAGAACTATTCATTC
>SEYY01024148.1:25000-50000 GCA_009176605.1 Armadillidium nasatum | reverse complement strand
GATATAACGCAGTGGATGAATATATATATATATATATATATATATATATATATATATATATATATATATATATATATATATATATATATATATATATATATATATATATATATATATATATATATATATATATATATATATATAAGAGAATGGAGAGGGAAAAGAAGGGTGTTAAGTTGAGAAGTGTGGAGGTGAATGAGAGGTAAATATTTTGCTATCTACAGATGATACAGTATTGGTGGCAGAGTCTGGGGAAAGGTTGACGAATGTTGGTGAGAGAATTTATGGAGTAATGCTCGAACAAGGGAGTGAGAGTAAATCTATCAAAAAGAAAAGTAATGAGGATTGGAGTAGGGATTAGGTGGTGAGGTGCAGGAGAGAGATTTGAGAAGGTGGATAAGTTAAAATATATGGAAATGTTGGTGGAGAGATAAAGGGGATGAAAAAGGAAATAAAAAATAGAGTGGTGGAAGGAATGAAAGTAATGGAGTGGTTAAGAAAGTACAGAAAAAGAGAAGAATATCGATGGTAAGAAATTTCAAGTGTTTGTATTTGCCATCTGTAACATATGGGTGTGGAATATTGATGGTGAGTATTAAGGATTGGAAAAGATTAAATGTAATTGAGATCAAGGGATTAAGATATTAGAAGGGCAGACAGGATTAGAAACGAAAGAATAAAAGAGATGTGTGGATATTGGAGAGGAAAGGTGGATAGAACAGAGGAGGGTGTACTAAGGTGGTTTAGGACATGTATGTAGAATGAATGAAAGACAGGATGGTGGGCAGAGAACTAACATCAGAGTTGAGATAGATTGATGAAGTGAGAAGATTTTGGTGTGGAAAGGGTTTGAGTTTAGACGAGGGTAGGAGAGTTACGGAGGACAGAGTGAGACGGAGGGAGTTGGTGAAGGAGGATGATAGGTAGTGTGTGTGTGTGCTTATGTGTCTTATTGAATTGTTGCGACCACCACCTTACGAGAGTGGGAAAGATGAAAAGTGTAATATATATATATATATATATATATATATATATATATATATATATATATATATATATATATATATATATATATATATATATATATATATATATATATATATATATATATATATATATATATATATATATATATATATATATATATATATATATATATATATATATATATATATATATATATATATATATATATATATATATATATATATATATATATATATATATACTTTGATGTGAGAATATTTGAAATAAAATTGATATTTTCCTCTTTTAACAACTAATTCTGAAGGACTCGTTAAATCTTTTCAATATCCCTGGACTGTTCGGTCTTTTCTCCAAGAAACAATAGAAACAATTTTGCTTCCAAAAATCAAATTTATTTTTAATTAGAAAAATTCGTTTAAAAAAGAATTATTTAACACAATGAAAATTCGGTTCTCGATTGGAAGTGACACAATTTATCTGTGACTTTGGTTTAGTATAAAAAGCTTTTCAAATACAGTTGACATTTGCTATTTTTCTGACAAGTTTGCGCTTGCGAAATTTAATAATTCGTCATTATGTACTATATTGGCAAGTACTATGAGAAAAGATTATCTGTATTGAAAAAGTAGGGTTACATCTAGTAGAAATAAAGAGTGAGGAGTTATTAATATTAGTGATTTCATAATGAATTGGAATTCATCTTTCTTTCTATTTTCTTCTATGCAGTGGAAACCTCTTCGTTCTCGTACTTTTCAAATCCGAGAAATCTTCCTTTTCACTTTTAATACTTTTGCCTGCATTACTCCTAGGCATTCTTCTTCTTAATTAAGTGACTTTTCCCCAAGCATATATATATATATATATATATATATATATATATATATATATATATATATATATATATATATATATATATATATATATATATATATATATATATATATTATCTCCTCCGGTGGGCAAAGGCCGGAGGCCTACCAAATTCCACCGGAGTTAGAAAAATCCCATCTTGGTCGAAGGAGGTCAACATCTCCATAAGATTTATGGCATTTGAAAGTATGCATGTCAATGGAAGTTGGGAAAACAGATGAAAGGAGTGTGTTCCAGACTTTACCAGTAGAGTATATGTAAGATTGAGCATAGCGGTTAAGTCTGGGGTCTGCAAATGGAGGAGGTATGCGACTAGAAAGCTCAGAAGAGCAGTGTGCGTAATAGCGATAGTGAAGAGAGAGTGACGCAACAATTCGACAGGCAGAAAGAAATTGGAGAGAGTTAGTAAGAGCAGGAGAGTTGATGAGACGAAAAGAACTAGGCTCCACCTTCTCAAGAAGAACTGTATTTGTGAAGCCTACTCCATATAGGGGCGAACAACACCCCTATAGAAACCTAGCAACTGGGGTGGCGTGTAGTAATTCTGAAGGAGCCTCAGAACACCCAACCTCTTTGAAGCTTGTTTAGAAAGAGGAATAATGTGATCTTTCTAAGAAAGATCACGAGAAAAGGATACGCCAAGAATATTAAGAACAGAAGGTTTTAGTTGTGTGTTTTCGAAGAAGATATCATAGTTGTGTGGAAGATTGTGTCGAGTGGAGAGATGGAGGAACTGAGTTTTTAATTCATTGAAAACAACCATGTTTTCTCTGCCCCAATTTGAAATACGAGAAAGATCAGAGGTTAGTTGCTCCAAGGATACCCTTCTCGAGTCTATAAACTGTTGTTGGGAGGGACGTCTTTGAAATTTTAAGGAGTATTGAAGGGTGAAGTCATCAGATTAGGAATGGATAGGAGATGAAGTAATAGAGAAAAGGTTATTAATAAAAAGCTGAAAAAGTGTTAGGGTTAGGACAGAACCCTGAGAACACCACTATTAATAGATTTATAGGAAGAACGGTGGCAGTCTATAACAGTTGCTATAGAACGACCAGAAAGGAAATTGGAGAGAGAAGACCACAGAGAGAAGGATGGAAACCGAAAGAGTGAAGTTTAGAAATCAAAGCTTTGTGCCAGACTCTATCGAATATTTTCTATATGTCCATCGCGACAGCAAAGGATTCACCGAAATGCCGAAGAATTTATGAGCAAGAGTTAGAGAGAAGGAAAAGAAGATTACCAGTAGAGCGTTTCTTACGAAAGCCATACTGGTGATCAGAAAAAAGATTAGAAAAATTGAGATGTTTCCAAATCTTCCAATTAAGGATAAATTCGAAAACCTTAAAGAGAACAAAGATCAAAGAAATGGGACGGTAGTTGGAGAGTTGAGAGGGGTCCCCCTTCTTCGGCACAGGCTGAATGAGCGCACGCTTTCATATATATATATATATATATATATATATATATATATATATATATATATATATATATATATATATATATATATATATATATATATATATATATATATATATATATAATTAAATAAATACTACCACTAATATACTACTTATGCTAATTAGTAGTAGCAGTTTGAATTTTAGGGTCTAAGAAATAATTCATGCTAATTATAGCATAAGTTTGAATACAGAGTCTAAGAAATACCTCTTAACCATGAAAATCATTTTAATAATAATAATAATAATAATAATAATAATAATAATAATAATAATAATAATAATAATAATAATAATAATAATAATAATAATAATAATAATAATAATAATAATAATAATAATAATAATAATAATAATAATAATAATAATAATAATAATAATAATAATAATAATAATAATAATAATAATAATAATAATAATAATAATAATAATAATAATAATAATAATAATAATAATAATAATAATAATAATAATAATAATAATAATAATAATAATAATAATAATAATAATAATAATTGTTATTATTATTATTACGATAATAATTTAAATAATAATAATAATATATTATTATTATTATTTGTTATTATTATTATTACTATTATTATAAATAATAATATAATTATTATTATTATTATTTTATTATTATTATTATTATTATTATTATTATTATTATTATTATTATTATTATTATTATTATTATTATTATTATTATTATTATTATTATTATTATTATTATTATTATTATCATTATCACGGTCGGTGTATATGAAGATGATAAAAAGGGAGCTGGAGTGGTGGTTGACGTGCTTGTTAAAATGTTTAATGTGGGTTAGTGAGAAGTGAGAGTGCTCAGTAATAGAAGGATGCTTGTATTGTGTTTATATATAAAAGAAAAGAGGCTAAGATGCTGTTTAAAAATTATAGGGGAACAAGTCTGTTCAGAGTGAAAATATCTGAAAGGTTATTAGTGACAAGAGTAAAAGTATTGATAACAGAAGGAGTGAGTGAAGAAAAAGGAGATTTCAGAGGTGAAAATAGATGTGTAAACAAGGTGTTTCCACTGATGATGATTGGTGATATATTGCGTGAGAAACATAAAGTGGGGTTTTCTTTGTCTTATGGATTTGGAGAAAGCATATGATAGGGTATGTGGGAAAAAAGTTGTTTGAGGTATTGAGGTAGTGGTGGGAAGTGGGAGGGAGATTATTGAAAGGGATCGAAACCTTTTATGAAAATTGTAGATCGAGTGTAAGTTGAAGAGGAAGCTTACTGCTTGATTTAAAGTAGGAGTGGAGCTGAGACAGGGGTGTGTAATGTCGCCTTGGATGTTTAATATGTTGATGGAGGTTGTAGTTATGGAAATGCAGAGGAAAGGAAAAGTATTATAATGAGAGATAAATGTTTTATTGTTTATGATGAGGTGTTTTTCCGGAATCAGGTGAAAAGTTAGGAATGTTGGTGAAAGAATTTGTGCACATACAAGCGATTAAAGGTAAATCCAAAATAGTAAAATAATGATTAATGGAGGCTGGGATGGGGTGGCACGAGATGAAGATTCGGGGGTGTAGGTGTGGAGAAAGAGATTTTAAGAGGTGGAAGAGTTCTAATAATTAGTAATGTTGATGGAGGAAAGGGGGAAAATAGAAAAAGAAATAAAGAATAGAGTGATGGAATGAATGAAAGTGATGCGCTATTTAGGAGATATGGAAGAAGGGGAGAATTTTAAAGTAACCTAAGGTAAGAGTGTGTCTTCCATCTTTATGTCTGGGTGTGAAACATGAATAATGAATGCTCAGACGATGAAAATTTTGAATGTGTTTGAAATGAAGAGATTAAGAGCGATATGAGACTTCAGAAGGATAAATAGGATTAGAAACGAAAGAATACGAGAGATATGTGGATGGGAAGGGAAATGGTGTATAAGGCAGAGGAGGATTACTAAGGTGGATTGGACATGTGTGTAGAATGGATGAGGACAGGATAATGTGCAGAGTATTTAGATCCAAGATGAAGGGAGATAGTGGGAGATGAAGGACAAAGTGGGGATGGATGGATAGAGTTAGGGAGATTTTGAGGGAAAGGGTTTAAGTTTAGGCGAAGGAAGGAGAGTATGGAGAATAGAGTTAAATGGATGGTGGTAGTGAAGGAAGGTGAGAGTTGGAGTGTACGAAAGAAAGAAACTGGAGGACAAAAAGCCCTAGACTTCATCTTTTAAAAGAGAGCTGTATGAGTAGAACCACCCAAGATGTGTGAGGCATACTCCATACAGAGGTGAGCAACATCCCTATAAAGAGTAAACAACTGGGGTGGAAAGAAGAAATTTTTAATGCGCCTCAAAACACCTAACCTCTTAGAAGCTTGTTTAGAAAGAGAAATTATGTGATCTTTCCAAGAAAGGAGAGATGAAGGTTTGAGTTGTGTGCTTTCGAAGATATTATAGTTGTGTGAAAGATTGTGACAAGTAGAGAGATGGTGTAATTGAGTTTTGGGGGCATTGAAAATGACCTTTTTATCTCTACCCCAGTTTGAAATGCGACATAGATCAGAGGTCACTTGCCCCAAAGGTACCCTCCTTGCATTTATTACATTTATTAACTGCTGTTGGGATTGGCGCATTTCAAATTGAAAAAGTAATGAAAGGTGGAGTCATTAACAGAGGAGTGGGAAGGAGATGAAGTAACAGAGAGAAGGTCATAAATGAAACACTAAAAAAGTGCTCGAGATAAAACAGATTCTTCAGGAATACCACTGTTAATAGATTTAAAGTATGAACGGTGGCCGTCTACAACAGCTGCTAAAGAACGTCCAGAAAGGAGATCAGAGAAAACACCATAGGGAGAAGGATGGATTCCGAAAGATGGAAGTTTAGAAATCAAAGCTTTGTACCAGACTTTATCGTAGGATTTCGGTATGTTTAAAGCGAATGCAAAAGATTCACTGAAATGCTGAAGAGCGGAGGACAAAGAGTCAGAAAGAAGGGAAAAAGATCACCAGTAAAGAGTTTCTTTCCAATGTCATATTGGCGATCAGAGATAAGATTAGAAGAATTGAGATGTTTCCAAATATTCCTGTTAAGGATAGATTCGAGGACTTTAGAAAGATTAAAAAAATGGGACTGTAGTTACAGGGTTGAGAAAGGATCCCCTTCTTCGTCATAGATTGAATGAGCACACGTTTCCAGCAAGAGGGAAGGTTGAAGTAGAAAGCCATAGACGATATAGTTTACCAAGGCAGGGTGCAAACTCAGAAACACAAGTTTTGAGAACCACAGGAAAGGTACCATCAGGACCGTACGCCTTCCTAGTGCTAAGCTCAGAGAGAGCTGAAATGGCATCTTTGAAGGAAATTACAATTTTAGGCATAAATGGGTTGGAGGGTTGAAGGAGTAGGAATGGCTTCGGAATCGTGTAAGGTTGAATTCGAGGAAAAGGTTTAAGCAAAGATTTCAGATTTAAAGGAAGTCAAAACAGCAGTTGAACTGTCAAAAGATACTATAGGAGGGAATTTGTAGTTGGCATTTGTTGAAAAATGCCAGAAAGAGTGTAAGGAAGAAGAATCAGAAATATTTATGCATTTTAAACGGAGAAATGAGTTTATGGTGTTATGGTGAATAGATTTTTCCTGATTCCGGGATGAAGTATAAGTTTCATGAGTTTCAAAAGTTTGACGATGACGGTAATTTCTGAAGGCAGTATCCCTGCGGCGAATAGCACGAGAACTTTAAGAGTTAAACCAAGGGAATGAAAGTAGAAGAAGGGAATGAAAATGAAATATATGCCTCCATGCCAGAAAGAATCACCTCGGTTAACCCCTAAGCACCCCGAGGGACGACTCCCTCAGAAGCAGTAATCATTTCTGGGATCTTCCAAAAATATAACCACAAATCAGACCAGGTATTGGCACCGATGCCAGACACAACTCGCCGAAGTTTGGGGCCATTCTTGCGGTAGACTTGAAGAAACGTGACAAGATTCAGAGATAAGATAATGATCGGATGAACCCAGAGGAGGAAAGAGTTTAACAGTGTAAAGAGAAGGATACGAGTTTGAGAAAGATCAAGTATGTTGGGTTAATCACAAAGGCGATCAGGAATATGAGTAGAGAGATGAACCAACTCCTCAAGATTGTTCTAGATAGAAAGGAGATCTAGATGAAACCACTGGCTGAGGTGAACATTGAAATCACCTAAAATGATGATTTCGGAGAAAGGAGAAGAAAGAATGTTATATTTTAGAGTTAAGATAATCGGAGAATTTTGAATAGTCTGTAGAGTTAGGCGATAAGTAGACAGAGCAATTGGAATTTGTTCTAAAGGTGCAAGAAATTTTAAGCCATAAAGTAGAGAATCAGAAGACTCCAAATTAGAGATACGCGAACAGACAACAACGTTGAGCACATATTCCCAACATCCTCCTTTGACTGAAAACTGAGAATAGAGACAGTAGGAGAAAACAGCGTAGGGTTTTCTGTCCGAGCACTAAGACATTTGAGTTTCATCTAAGAACAAGAGACGAGGTCTAAAAGAAGAGAGGTGGTGTTCGACAAAGCGGAAATTTGACAAGACAAGAGAAATTATTGAAAAAGAAGACCGTTTATCAGGGCAAGTCAGCATTGAGGTCGTGGTGACACCAGCCCCATCGCCGGAGGAAACCTACTCTCAAGTGGTGATTGGGGAATGGTTGAATGAAGGGCTATATTAGGAAGCCGCCCCTCTTGGATTCTCCGAGGCAGTTTAACGTTTCGCCATTTTTAATTATTTTAATAGGGAGTGTACGTGTAAGCGCTTGTAAACTTGAAGGGTGCATGCGAAGTAGGGGAAAGGTTGTGGGAGCATAGGAGCTTCAATATGAGCAAAGGGTACACTAGAGACACTCTTTTCTTGGTCGAAAAGGAACGAACCAAAGGGCAACAGAGTGAAGCTGAGTAGTCTAGCATTTTCCTATCACCCCGCAGTTTCTATATATATATATATATATATATATATATATATATATATATATATATATATATATATATATATATATATATATATATATATATATATATATATATATATATATATATATATATATATATATATATATATATATATATATATATATATATATATATATATATATATATATATATATATATATATATATATATATATATATATCCTCTAATTGAACCCTGGACGACTCCGGCAATCCTCCTCATAACTTCTTCTCTTCTCAGAGAACCCATGCCTTTACCTGTGATTACATTTGATCAGGTTCATGGGCATCTGAAATCTATGAACGTAAGGAAGGCAAGCAGTCAGAATGGCATTCCTTCCAGAATTTAAGGGAGTGTTCCTATGAGTTGGCTCCGTACCTCGTTCAACTCTACTCTCTACGCCTCAATACTAATACTTTCCCTCAGTGTTGAAAGCGCGTATTAGTCCAGCTTATTCCAAAGAAGGGTAACCTCTCTGATCTTTCCAACTATCGCCCTATAGCTCTCACTTGTATTCTGTCTAAGATCTTTGAAACACTTCTCAACTCTCACTTCTTGGATCATCTGGAATCTCATTCCTTTCTTTCTGATCATCAGTATGGCTTCCGACGTTCAAGGTCGACAAGTGATATACTTTCCTATCTCGCAGATTTATGGTCTTCTGCCCTTAGGGACCATGGGGAGACTTGAGTGGTGGCGCTTGACATATCTAAGGTGTTTGACCAGGCATGGCATGCGTCGCTGCTTTCCAAGCACTTCTCCTTTAGGTTTCATCCTTCTCTTTCCTTACTTATGTCTAGCTTTCTTTCCAATTGTTTCATTTCTGCTGTTGTTGATGGAGCTACTTCTTCTTTCTTTCTTGTCAATAGTAGTGTTCCTCAGAGTTCTGTATTATCTCCTACTCTATTCTTACTTTTCATTAATGATCTTCTCAGCTGTTCATGTAACCCTATCCATTCATATGCCGAAGACTCAACCCTCCATTCTTCTACTCATTTCAAATCTGCTCTTTCCTTTTCATCTAGAGTTTCTTCTCGTCTTCATCTTTCCGATTCCATTCGCAGTGGGATCGTCTCAACCATGTGAAATTCATCTCTTTGAAAATCAACTTCTAGAAATCTCCCTCTCAAAGACACCTTCTTAGTTTCCTATTCCTTTCCATGGTTCTCCCATCTCTTCTATTGGCCTACACAGAAACAAAAAAAAATGTCTTGGAAACCTCATATCACAAAGGTTGCTAGAGCGGCTTCAAAGAAGCTGGGAGTCCTTTTTAGACTGCGAGAATTTTTTTCTTCCTCGTAGTTACTGCAATTTTTCAAGAGTCTCATCCGCACTTATTTGGAATACTGTTCTCATATCTGGGGTGGCTCAGGTTTCACCCGTCTTTTATATAAGGTTGAGTCAAAGGCAAAAGATTTATAAACTGTTCCGTTTTTTCTAATTTAGTTAACTCTTAATCTTTGCGGCTTAAGGTTGGTGTCTTGTCTCTTTTCTATAGGTACTAGAGCGAGAAATGCTCGAGGGAACTATCCACCCGTATACCTCCACCTTTACGTCGTCCTCGTAGCACAAGGTGTGCATTGTCTGCGTATCAATTTTGAGTGGACATAGGTAACTCCAAGCTTATCCGCTGTGGTGCCTCCTTCTTTCCTGCCACATCTGTTCTGTGGAACTCTCTCCCATCTTCTTGTCGAGAATATTTCCATATAATAAAATGCTAGATAAAACTCTTTATTTCACATTAAGTTTTCCGATTTCTCCTCCCATTATGTGAAATCTAGATATCACCCTATTATCTCATTTGACTATAGCATATTTTGAACCTCCTTCATAATTAGTTTTTAAGCATTCTTCAAAATCCCTCTTCAGTTGTTCAAACTTCTTCGGACCTAAAGGCGTAAAGCAAAATTACTCTAGGGTTTTCTATTTTACTTTAAAATATTATTCAACAATAAAATTAAATTGTTTAATCTCATAGTTTTAAGTGATTTCCATGATATTATTATTTTATTTTACTTACTTTAATATTACTTTGCATTAATTATTGAAAATTATTATAAATAGCAGTAATCCCAGTGGTGTCATATTTTTTTTTAAAGTTCACCACCACTCACAAGAGTTATTGAAAGTAAGGGGCTTATTCAATTAAAGAAAAGAGGAAGAAAACCCACCCAGAACACGAACCTAACGCACATCTCTCTGGTGGTCGCAAACAGAAGCATTGAAGAAGACAAGAAGATTAAATGCAGGATGAAAAATAGATGATGGTAGGGAGTTCCACAGAACAAAGGTAGCTGGAAAAGGGAGGCACCACAAGGGGAAAGTCGGAGGTTTCCAGCATCTACACAAAATTCATGTGAAAGCAGGACAACCCTTTTGCAACGAGGCCGACGCAATGGAGTTGGAATGGGAGAGCCAATTTCCTCGAGCACTTGCCATTGTAGTACCTATAGAAAAGAGATAAAGCACCAACGTCGCAGACATAGAAGGTCAAGAGAGTTTGAAAGTAGGGGACAGTTTATTAATCTCTTAGCCTTGGACTCAACCCTATTTAAGAGAGTGGAGGAGCTGGAGCCTTCAAATGTGAGAACAGTACTCCATACAAGGGAGAAAAGGACCATTATATAATTGGAGTACTACTTGGAAGAAAAAAAAATTCGCAACCTGAATAGTACTCCCAGCTTCTAACAGGCCTTCTTAGCAGCCATTGTAATTTGTGGTTTCCAAAACAATTTATTGTTTATGTTTAGACCAAGAATGTTAATGCAATTTACATCAGAGACGGGAGAGCCATCGAAGAGGATAGGAAAGTTGGAGGTGTTTTTGAGAGGGAGATGTGAAGAAGTTGAGTGTTTAAAGAGTTGAATTTCACAAGGTTGCTATGACTCCACCCGGAAATCGTATCCAGATTGGCAAGAATAGAATCGGAAAGTTGAAGACAAAAAGCAACTCCACAAGCAAAAGACGGAGCAGATTTGAATTGAGTAGAAGAATGTAGAGTTGAGTCGTCAGCATAAGAGTGAACAGAGTTAGAAGTGCAGTTGAGAAGATCGTTAATGGAAAGTAAGAATAAAGTTGGAGATGAAACAGGAGGACCCTAAGGAACACCACAATTGACATTATTATTATTATTTTAGTCACCAATATTATCGCAGTATTAATGGTAATATAATTCTTATAAGCAGTTATTTCTTTTAAACAAATAAAAAATAATAATTATTAATAATATTAATTTTTATTATTAGTATTATTATTTTGTTGTTGTCCTTTTAGGATTTTTATTATTTTAGGGACGATTTTAATATTTTTAACAAACTCAATGAAAGTCGGTTTTGATCTTTCTTGGTTCAATTTTTGTTTAAAATAAAAGTTAAAATTCTTTTATTTTGATTATTATCATTTTATTATTATCTTTCATGATCATTATTATTTTAGTTATAATTTTTATTGCTTCCATAACTCAATGACCCTCGGATTCTCTCTCTCTCTCTCTCTCTCTCTCTCTCTCTCTCTCTCTCTCTCTCTCTCTCTCTCTCTCTCTCTCTCTCTCTCTCTCTCTCTCTCTCTCCTACAAAGTCTCTAATCAATTATTATTATGATTATTATTATTATTAATATTATTATATTATTATATTATTATTATTATTATTATTATTATTATTATTATTATTATTATTATTATTATTATTATTATTATTATTATTATTATTATTATTATTATTATTATTATTATTATTATTATTATTATTATTATTATTATTATTATTATTATTATTATTATTATTATTATTATTATTATTATTATTATTATTATTATTATTATTATTATTATTATTATTATTATTATTATTATTATTAATTGGATGAAGAACCACTATTTGAAAGCATTAAGTTACTCTTAAAAATTGTGTTCACATGATTTAATATCTTAAATTATTGTTATTATTTTATTCTGTTGTTAAATTTATTTTCATCATGCCATAATATTTTTCCTTTAATTTTGGGGAAATTAGAATAATTGTTTTACTTTTGGAATATCCTTTTGTGTTTTTTTTTTAATAACATAATTGTTTTAATTTATGATTTTATTATTGTAATTATTTTTTTTTAATTGTCCCTTTCGTTTTTTGGACCTTTGTTCTTTTACGATGATGAAAAAATATTTAGATCGGAAAGGTTTCTCCGCCTTTCTTTACTTATAAGTTACAAATGAAAATTATAATTTTTAATGACAGAAAGAATCGCATATAAAACATTTTTGAGCTTCTTTTTTTATTATATTATATATATATATATATATATATATATATATATATATATATATATATATATATATATATATATATATATATATATATATATATATATATATATATATATATATATATATATATATATATATATATATATATATATATATATATATATATATATATATATATATATATATATATATATATATATATATATATATATATATATATATATATATATATATATATATATATATATATATATATATATATATATATATATATATATATATATATATATAGATAGATAGATAGCGTCCTTTATGATTTTTACGCTTTGAAAATAACGTCTCATCTATTTGAAAAGTGAAGTCATCTCCTCCAATTGGCTCAAAAGTTGACACTGAATTGGCACAAACCTAGAGAAAATAGTTTTATGTAAATCGTGAGCTAACAACCAAACACAACCTAACCTAACTTAACCTAACCTAATCTAACTAACCTAACCTAACCTAGCTAAACCTAACGTAACCTAACCTAACCTAACCTAACCTAACTAAACCTAACCTAACCTAACCTAACCTAACCTAACTTATCCTAACCTAACCTAATCAAAAAAATAATTTATTTTCAATAGTAATTTTGTATTTCTGAAATAATCTCACTGCATCAGTTTCATTTAAAATATTCTTATCAAACCAACAGAAATTATATTCACAATTCATTTTCAACGATCCACATCTTTCACATTAAATCGAGAATTTGAGTGAAATAAATTAATTTTAAATTTTCTTTTGCAAAAATTACTCGCGGTGAAGCGCAAAAATTGTAAAAAAAATACTTATTTTTAAATTAATAATAAAATTAACAATAAAATACCAATCTTTCCGATCTAAATATTTTTTCATCATCATAAAGAACAAAGCACCAGTTTTTTTTTTTTTTTTAAGGATTTTGGTAGTAATTTTCTTTAAGATTTGAAGTTCTACCCCACTCCTTTATCACTTTTCCATAAACCATTTTTTTACTATTACTATATTTACTAAGCAATAGAAATTTTGTCAATATTTATATAATTAATTGTGCTGATAATTTTTTAGTTTTATTGTACGTAAAAATTGAATAAAATCTTACGGGAAGACTGTTTCTTCCATTTACACAAATCTGTAGGAAAAAAGAGACAAAGAAATATATATATATATATATATATATATATATATATATATATATATATATATATATATATATATATATATATATATATATATATATATATATATATATATATATATATATATATATATATATATATATATATATATAGAAAGAGAGAAATAGAGAGAGAGAGAGAGAGAGAGAGAGAGAGAGTAATTCTCATCATGTTTAGAAACTTTGACAGATGTTACGAGAAATCATCACAATGAAATTCCACCTAATATATCCATGTATAGGGCCATGAGATGCTCGTTTACCTGGCATCGCAGGGATAAAATTGGGAATTTGGAATAGCACAAAAACCATACACCATAATTAAAGACGTTGTAGGTTCCATAGGATGGATGCCATAATTACACTGTTAAAAAAAATAACACCGTTAGAACATCCAGGCACATCACCCTGGTGATGGACCCAAGAGACTGAAGTTCTGCTAGTGGTGGCTAAACCAACATGCCCGAGACGCTACGTTCTTTGCGGATGTGTTTGAACCAACGAGGCCACTTCCGCTAGGGAAGGTATAACTAATCCCCATAAGGACCACGTCTGGACGTTGTATAACCCATGTCATCTGTTTCAACGTCTATGGCAAGATTTGTAATAGCACATTTCTCCTGCAGCATATCCTAGTCGGGACCCTGACCGGAAATTCTTACCTTGCGAATCTTGTCGGAGACATGTCCATTCTCTTGGACGATATGCATGTGTTTCATATGTTTTTTTAGTACGAAAGGACCTCAACTCATCGACGCCTCACGTAAACCGCTGGCTAAGCACCAAATACCAACTCAGGTAATCGGCTTCGATGGTTCGACTCGGTGGTCGACCAGGTCCCTTGATCTCAATATTGTAACTTTTATTTATTTGGTAATCTAAAGCAGCTAGTACCTGGGAAGGAAAGGCAACAGACATTTAATGCAGAGGGTCGAGGAAGGAGCAACAAGTATTAGGAAGACTATGGACCACTGGCAGTTGCAGGCCAGTATAGTTCTCCGGTGTGACCTACATATCCAGTGCTAGAGTTTACATTTGAACGCCTATTGTAATAACATCCCCCCTCTGTTACCTGCTGCATAATAAACTATGATGTATGGTGTTTGGTTCATTCCCAAATTGTACCCTGGAAATCACGTAAAAGAACTGTTTACATCCCTTTATTTATTCGGTAGAATTTCAAAGTGATGAATCACCTTCCATTCTGTCGAAGTTTGCAAACATCGATATGGATCACCTTGTATATCACGTACAACCAATAAAGATTTGGAAACACTTACTCCCATTAAAATATATATATATATATATATATATATATATATATATATATATATATATATATATATATATATATATATATATATATATATATATATATATATATATATATATATGACAATTTAATATGAATTAAATTAAATTAAGGACTCGATGATTTCAATTGATCTTAAATGATGCAATTTTTAAATAATGAGAACAATTTTGCAACTTTTTTACCTCGATAATTCCATTGAATTATTGTTCAATTATTATCAATATATATATATATATATATATATATATATATATATATATATATATATATATATATATATATATATATATATATATATATATATTATATATATATATATATATATATATATATATATATATATATATATATATATATATATATATATATATATATATATATATATATATATATATATATATATATATATATATATATATATATTATATATATATATATATATATATATATATATATATATATATATATATATATATATATATATATATATATATATATATATATATATATATATATATATATATATATATATATATATATATATATATATATATATATATATATATATATATATATATATATATATATATATATATATATATATATATATATATATATATATATATATATATATATATATATATATATATATATATATATATATATATATATATATATATATATATATATATATATATATATATATATATATATATATATATATATATATATATATATGTATATACTCTAGAGAGAAAATGTGGGAATAATGTGAATAAGAAATAAATGAAAACAAATTTCTGCCTCTTGTTTACTTAATAATAATAATAATAATAATAATAATAATAATAATAATAATAATAATAATAATAATAATAATAATAATAATAATAATAATAATAATAATAATAATAATAATAATAATAATAATAATAATAATAATAATAAATAATAATAATAATAATAATAATAATAATAATAATAATAATAATAATAATAATAATAATAATAATAATAATAATAATAATAATAATAAAATAATAATAATAATAATAATAATAATAATAATAATAATAATAATAATAATAATAATAATAATAATAATAATAATAATAATAATAATAATAATAATAATTGTAATAAATCTGGATATGCTAATATCAAAGACTGAAAAAATGAGGTATTATTTCAGATATAATTAAGCAGTGTCCCTTTTTACGTGAATTTTAAATTTCTCTCTTTCTCTCTCGATCTCTTCAGTTGTGTACGTTTTTCCATTTTCCTGAGAGACATGAAAATTTTCTCCAAAAATTGTAGATCACATTTTCTTTGCCGAAAAAAACGGATGAGTTAGTACTAATTAGATAAAGATATTGCTTAACGGGAGCAAAAACCATTACACTGTTAGATCCGGTAAAACTAATGGGATGGTTAGGAAAATGGAAAATTGAAGTAACATTCCCTCCTTGAATAAGGCAATCCGAATGAGTTGCGAAGTTTTATATATATATATATATATATATATATATATATATATATATATATATATATATATATATATATATATATATATATATATATATATATATATATATATATATATATATATATATATATATATATATATATATATATATATAATCGATACAAGGAAGGTAGCTTTGGAGCAACTGACTTCAGATCTTTCTCGTATTTCAAATTGGGTCAGAGAAAACATGGTAGTTTTCATTGCCTCAAAAAACTCAGTTATTTCATCTATCAACTAGACACAACCTTCCATGCAACTATGACATCTTCGAAAACACTCTACTCAAACCTTCATCTGTCTTTAATATTCTTGGTGTTTCTTTTTCTTGTGATTTTTCGTGAAAAGATCTTCTTACTTACTTTTCTAAACAAGAAGTTGGGTGTTAAGAGGCGCGTTCATAATTTCTTTGCGCCACTCAGTTGCTTGCTATTTATGGGGGTGGTGTTCGGCCCTTTATGGAATACGGCTCATATATTTAGGGTGATTCCGCTCATGCAGCTTTCCTAGAACCTGTGAAGTCTAGTGCTTTTGATTTATTAATTCTTTCGATGTCACTGACACTCTCCAGTTTCTTTGTGCCCGTCGAATTGCTGCGTCACTCTCTTTATACTATCGATATTACCACTGACACTGCTCTTTTGAACTCTCCAGTCACATACCTCCTCCATTGAGAAAGGCTCTTACCCTCCTTTCAATAGTCTCATCCTTTCTCTGTCCAACTCTCTGACCTCAGAATTAACCGCTATGTACTCTACTGGTAAAGTCTGGAACACATTCCTTTTATTTCTTTTCCCAACTTCCTTCCACTTGCATAGCTTCAAACGCCGTGTAACGAAACATGTCGGCTTTTAATCGACCTTTATTTTCTTATCCACCAACTTTGGTGGAAATTGATAGGCCTCTGGCCTTTTCATACCAGACGTATATATATATATATATATATATATATATATATATATATATATATATATATATATATATATATATATATATATATATATATATATATATATATATATATATATATATATATATATATATATATATACAGAGATGATTGCTTCTTGTTCGGCGTCAGCCTTAAATTACACGTGTTTTATTAGAACTGAAGAAAACATCCATGGCATTTCTCAAATGCAGATTCCGGTTAGTAACTTCAATATTTTCACCGTCCTCTCTTCCGACCTTGAAGATAATGAGGGAGGCAAAATCAATAAAGGTGAAATAATGACAGAAATTAAAAATCCTGAAAGCCATCACAAAAAGGAGAGGCATCCCCCAAAAGTTAATTTAAAACATCAAAAGAATTATACAATTTGTGACTCCGGAGAGTGCGTCCCCACCGAGTTCCTGTGCAACGGGGTCAGCGATTGCGTTGACGGATCAGACGAATCGCATTATACCTGTGGTGAGTTTCGTAGAATTTTTTTTTAAATTTTAATTTTAATTTAAATTAAAAAACTGCTAATTTTGAAAATAATAATTATAAAAATAGTATTGCTGATAGCATTAAAATAATAAATAATAATAATATAATAATAGTATAATAATAATAATAATAATAATAATAATAATAATAATAATAATAATAATAATAATAATTTTAAAAAAATAATAATAATTTACTACTTCAGCTCCCAGGTAGGCTATATCTGCTTGTCAGTCGGTTTGGACTAGGGTTGGCCGAGCTTTGGAATTTTCCGCACCGCACCGCACCGCACCAGCGCATTCGTTACGCACCACCCCGCATCGCGAACCGCACCGCACATATACAATTGAATCATATATATAGTATATATATATATATATATATATATATATATATATATATATATATATATATATATATATATATATATATATATATATATATATATATATATATATATATATATATATATATATATATATATATATATATATATATATATATATATATATATATATATATATATATATATATATATATATATATATATATATATATCTTTTTATTTCACCTCTGGTGGGCAAAGATCAGAGGCCTACTAAAATTCTACCATAGTTAAGTGGAAAGCTTGGAATTTGATCAAATTAAAGGCAGACATGACCTGATGCACCGCGTTTGAAGGTGTATAGGAAGTTGTGAAAATAGATGAAGGAATTGCGTTCCAGACTTTTACCAGTAGAGTACATTTAAGATTGAGCATAGCTGTTATGTCTTGGGGTCAGAGAGTTAGATAGAGAAATGATGAGACGGTGTAGAAAGACGAGACGCACGAGCCCTTCTCAATGGAGGAGGTATGGACTTAGAGACTTCAAAAGAGCAGTGTACATTGTAATATTGATAGTATAGAGGGAGTGACGCAACAATTCGACGGGCAGAAAGAGACAGGAGAGAATTAGTGAGAGAAGGAGAGTTGATAAGACAAGAAGAGCCCTAGACCCCACCTTTTGTAGGAGAGCTGTATGAGTGGAACCAGCCTAGATGTGTGAGGCGTTCTGAATACAGGGGCGAGCAACATCCCTATACAGAGCAAGCAACTGGGGTGGAGTGAAGAAACACCCAATCTCTATGAAGCTTGTTTAGAAAGAGAAATAATATGATCTTTCCAAGAAAGAACACGAGAAAAAGAAACACCAAGAATATTAAGAACAGATGAAGGCTTGAGTTGTGTGTTTTCGAAGAAGATATCATAGTTGTGTGGAAGATTGTGTCGAGTAGAGAGATGTAGGAATTGATTTTTTGAAGCATTGAAAACGTCCCTGCTTTCTCGGCACCAATTTGAAATGGGAGATAGATTAGAGGTTAGTTGCTCCAAGGCCACCCTCCTTGCGTCTATTAACTGTTGTTTTGAGAGGGGCGCCTTTGAAAATGAAAGGAATTATGAAGGGTTGAGTCATCAGCATAGAAGTAAATAGGAGTTGAAGTGATTAATGAAAAGCAGAAAAAGTGTTGGGGATAGAACAGATCCTTGAGGAACACTTCTATTAATAGATTTATACTGTAGGATGAACGGTGGCTGTTCACAACAGCTGCTATAGAACGACTAGAAAGGAAATCCAGAGGGAAGGCCACAGAAAGAAGGATAGATTCCGAAAGAGGGAAATTTGGAAATCAAAACTTTGGGCCAGACTCTATCAAATGCTTTCGATATATGCAGCGCGACAACAAAAGATTTACGGAAATGCCGAAGAGCGGAGGACCAAGAGTCAGAGAGAAGGGAAAGAAGATCACCACTAGAGCGTTTTTCTACGAAAGCCATAATGGCGATCAGAGATAAGATTAGAAGAATTGAGATGTTTCCAAATCTTCCTGTTAAGGATAGACTCGAAAACTTTAGAAAGAACGGAGGTTAAAGAAATTGAACGATAGTTAGAGGGTTGTGAGGAGTCCCACTTCTTCGGAACATTTTGAATGAGGGCATGTTTCCAGAATGAAGGAAAGGTTGAAGCAGAAAGATAGCGACGTAATAGTTTACCAAGGCAGGGTGCAAGCTCAGAAACACAAGTTTTGAAAACTGCATTAGGAATACTGTCTGGACCATACGCCTTCTTAGTGTTAAGTTTAGAGTGATCAAAAATGACGTCTTTAGAAAAAAATAACTATATTAGGTAAAAATGAGTTGGAGGGGGTTGAAGGTGGAGGTTTGGCTCCGGAATCGTCTAAAGTTGAATTAGAAGCAAAAGTTTGAGCCAAGAGTTCAAAACTTTAGAAGAAGGTAAAACAGCAGATGTGCCGTCGGAAGATACTAAAGGAGGGAAAGAGGAAGAAGCAAAGTTAGAGCTGACATTTTTTTTGCAGAATGCCAGAAAGGGCAAGAAGAAGAGGAACCAGAAAGGTTATTACATTTCCGGCTGAGAAAGGAGTTTTTGGTATCTCGAAGAATAGATTTTGCACGATTCCGGGATGAAAAATAAGTTGAATGAGTTTCTAGTGTTTGAAGACGACGGTAATCCCTGAATGCAACATCCCTGTGGCTGATAGCACGAGAACAAGTAGAGTTATACTAAGGTTTGTTAGGTTTAGTTGAAGGGAAAGAATATGGAATGTACGCCTCCATGCCAGAGTGAATCAGCACACTCCGAGAAACCCCTCCCACGGAAGTAGTAATCATTCCATGTGAAAACAGAAAAGTACAACCACAAGTCAGATCAGTTAGCGACACCGAAATGCCAATATAAGGAGAAGGATAAGAAGTTAGGAAAAGATCAAATATGTGGGGTTCACCATCAAGACAGTCTGTAATAAGTGTAGACAGTTGCACCAACTGCTCATGGTTGTTTTGGATAGAAAGGTCGTAGGCGAGTTCATCAGCTGGATATTCATTGGCGGTTGTGAACATTGAAATCACCTCAAGTGATGATTTCGGAGAAAGGAGAAGAACAAAGATTGTGTTCTATTTTGAAGTTTATATAGTCGAAGAACTTTTCATAGTCAGTAGAATTAGAAGGTAAATAGGCAGATAAATAGAAAACTAATATGAGAGAGACACAAACAAACAACATCATTGCGTATATGTGTGCAGCATCCGTCTTTGACTGAAAATTGATGATAATGACAGTAGGAGGTAATAGGAATAAGGTTTGCTGTCAGCGCACCCAATAAACTGAATTTCGGATAAGAACAAGAGATGATTTTTTTAAGAAGAATGATGATATTCGACAAAGGGAAAATTTAAAAAAAAAAAAAAAGACCGTGAATGTTGCAGAAATTATCGAAAAAAGAAGACAGTGCATCGAGCCAAGCTTTAAGCTAGTTTTTGTGTCACCATGCCCATCATCGGAGGCCGCTAACTCCGCAGTGACAATGGGGGCATTCTTTGGATGCTGCCCCTTCCAACATCTCTGAGGCTGATTAAAATTTCTCCATTTTAACTATTTTAATATTAAATGTATGATTAAGAGCTTATAAATTTTTTGGAACATATGAAGAAATGGGGTGGAGAGGTAATGGTAGCACAGACACTCTAATATGAGACGAGGGAATAGTAACGAATCAAAATGCTACGGAGTGAAACAGAATGGTCTAGCTCATCCTATCACTCCACGGGTTGTGCCCATTAGGGAGTACTTTCATTAATCAGCCATTATATATATATATATATATATATATATATATATATATATATATATATATATATATATATATATATATATATATATATATATATATATATTCTGGCACTTTGATCGGGCTGACTGGGGGGCTTTGCGTTATTTCTATGCTAACTATCCCTGGAAGGACTGCTTTTTCTCTGAAGACGCTTCGGTCTCTGCCGATAAGGTGGGAGCCGTAATCGTTGATAAGATGAGCAGGTTAATTTCTTCTTCAACTAAATGTTTCTCTCCTCAAAATCCATGGTTCGATCACGCTTCTTCTAGTGCCATTCAGGCTAGAGATTTCGTATATCGATAATGGAAAAATTCTCCTCCTCCTATCACTCTCGCTAATTTTCATTCAGATCGGAATCGCTGCTTGGATATTCTTCGGCAAGCAAAACGAACCTTCACCAAACGAAGGTGTGCTGAGCTCCTAAATTCTCCTACTGAAAAATCTTTCTGGCCTCTTGCCAAAAACATCTCCAACAATTTCTGTATACATTCCTTTTCTCCTCTTATTTGATCTGTTGCTAACCCTCCAACTGAAAAGGCTAACCTCTTCGGCCCTATAGCTCTCACACGTATTCGTTCTAAGATCTTTGAAACCCATTCTCAACTCTCACTTCTTAGATCATCTGGGTTCCCATTTCCTTCTTTCTGATCCTCAGTATGGCTTTCGGCGTTCGAGGTCTACTAGTGATATACTTTCCTATCTCACAGTTTTTTAGTCTTCTGCCCTTAGGGACCATGGGGAGACTTGCGTTGTGGCGCGTGACAAATCTAAGGCGTTTGTCCGTGTATGCCATACTTTACTGTTATAAAGGCTCCCCTCCTTGGGTTTCCTCCTTCTCTTTGCTTACTTATGTCTAGCTTTCTTTATAATCGTTCCATTTCGGCTGTTGTTGATGGAGCGACGTCTTCTTCCTTTTCTGTCAATAGTGGTATTGCTCAGGATTCTGTCTTGTCTCCTACTCTATTCTTACTTTTCATTAATGATCTTCTCAGCTGTTCATCTAGCCCTATCCATTCATATGCTGATGACTCAATCCCTCTATTCTTCTACTCATTTAAAATCTGTTCCTTCCTTTGCATCTAGATTTGCCTCTCGTCTTCATTCTTTACGATTCTATTCTTGCAGATCTGGATAGAATTTCGCAGTGAGGTTTTTGTCTCATTTCTTGTTGAGTTCTTCCATCTCTTCCTTTTGGTCCTCCCGTTAATCTTATCCTACCTTTCAGTAGACCCCATATATTTTATTCTGCTCAATTTATCAGTACACTTTCCGAATGTCCTCAGGATCTCACTTTAGTCATATGCATTCTAAGTACTATTTCATGATCACAAACTCTTTCACTACTTTCTTTCTTAATCAAGATATTCTGGTTTTCTCCACCATAGCTCAGATTATCTTCAAATCTTCCATCTACAAGTACCCTCCTCATTTTTTTCAGGCTCCCCAAATATGAGCTCCATACAAAAATAAGTGTAAATACAACACATTTGGCACATTGCTATTTCCACAGTCACTTGTTTATGTTGTTTACATGTGAGAAGGTAGAGGCGTCGAAAGAGAATAGAAAAAGCTGTGTGGTGGTTTTGAAAGGAAGATATAAAGAAGTTGAGTTTTAAAGAGTTGAGTTTCACAATGTTGAGGTGACCCGACAAAAAAATCTCGTACAGATCGGAAGGAATAGAGTCAGAAGCTGAAAAAAAAGAAACTCTAGAAACTAATGAGGGAACAGATTTGAAATGGGTGAAAGAATAGAGAGTTGAGTCATCGGAATAAGAATGAAAAGAGTTGGAAGCGGAGCTGAGGAAAGCGTTGATGAAAAGTAAGAATAGAGTTAGAGATAGAACAGAACCATGAATAACGCCATAAGTATCAGAAAAGAAACGATATGGATCGATCTGAGAGAAAATTAAACAAATGCAAGCAAAGAAGAAGGAAGAAACACAAAGAATGGTAGCTTGGAGAGTAGTGAGTCATGCCATTTAAAGTCAAAAGTCTTGCAAATGTCAACGCCAGCACAAAAGACTCCCTACAATCCCTAAGAGCAGAAAACCATAAATCTGTAAGATAGGAATGTATGTCACCGGTAGACCTCGAACGTTGAAAAACATACAGATGTTCTGAAAAAAGGGAGTAAGATTCTACTTGATCCAGAAAATGAGAATTATGTAGAATTTCAAAGATTTAAGACAGAACACAAGTGAGAGCTATAGGACGATAGTTAGAGATGTCAAAGAAGCTATCCTTCTTCGAGATCGGCTGAAAATATGTGCACTTCCAGCATTGAGGAAAAGTATTAGTATTAAGGTAAGGGATAGAGAGTAGAGTTGAAAGAGGAGAGGCACCAGCTCATACTCACACAGCCTCAGAATACAGGAAGAAATGCTTTCCTGGTTGCTGGTCTCCATGACTTTCATAGTTCTCATAATCACTTGGACCTGATCTTGTGTAATCACAGGTGAAAACATGGGACACCTGAGAGGAGGAGGAGTAGGAGGAGGAAAGTCGGAATCGTTCAGGGCTGAATTGGAGGAAAAAAGGAGGCCAAAGAGATCTGCCTTTTCAGAAGCACTATTAATAACAGATCAGTCAGGATGAATAAGAAGAGGAAAATCATATTTGCAGTGATTATTAGAGATGCTTTTGGGTATAGGGCAAAAATTTTCATCAGTAGGAGAACCAAGGAGGCCAGCGCACTTCCTTTTAGTTCACTTGGCCCGTTGAATACTATCCCTACAACTATTTCGAGTTTAACGAAAATTAGCAAGAGCGAAAAGATAAATAAGTAGAGGTTTTCCATGCACGATAAGCACTGCCTCTTTTATGAATGACACGAAAGCAAGTGATATCGAACAATGGATTTTAAGCAGAAAAATACTTAGTTGAAGATGGAATGAACCTAATCATTCCATCAGCGATTACAGCCCCTACCTTTTTGGGGGACAAAGAAAATCCTTCTTATCATAACAGTATTCATTCCAATTGTAGTTAGCAAATAATTATCTCAGTGTCCCTCATTAGCCCGATTAAAGTGCCAGAGAATACGTTAAGGGCATGATGGAGCTGCTGAGAAAAGGTATTATAACAAAGAGCCAGTTATAAGATTGAGGTCTGAGTTACCAATAGGGAGGGAAAAATGATGTATTTATAATAGAAGGTTTATTGGTGAGGTATAAGTCAAGTGTGTAGAAGAACCGGATAGGATAATCTGGAATGTGTGTGGATTCCGTAATCAACTGCCCCAGATCTTTGAGATTGCTGAATGATTTGGTCTTTTTCCCACCTGTATCGATATGAGAGGAGTGAGGTCAA